>PVLA01003417.1:150000-214378 GCA_004027455.1 Hydrochoerus hydrochaeris
TAAAAAATTATTGGAAAATCAATGTGCAAGTTTTTTCCTCTTAGATTCAGTTAGAAGGGATTTCAATGCAGCCATTAAAAATCACAACGCATACCTGCACCTACAAATTTAGTCAGTAAGGAAAAGCATAATTATTGGTTAGCTTGATGCATATTATGGTGAAGAATTAAAAATGGCCTAATAGGACTTGATTTGTGAAGCTAGCATCGTCTCTTTCAGAGAGGGAGTTTTATACTGCCAAAGCCAGGGGCAGCTCAATTCTTTGTCACACACCACTTAGATATTAAGCCAGCATATCCTGCTACACCTGGCTGGTCCAGCCACCTTCCCATCTTCTCTGTGGGCTATAAAGACTCGCACAGGCTCGCATCCCATATAATTGAATCAAATTGCCCTCACACCCCTGGTTCCTCGCCATAATGCAACCCCCTCATGAAGTAAGCTTCCGTAGACAAGCTGGACTAGGCCCTCGACTTCTTGTCAGGCGAACAGGGCTCCAGGATTTGTGAGCAGGTCCAGTCATATCCAGATTGTGCGCTGACAAAGGGAGACAGTAAGAAGAGTGAGGAGAAGAGTGGGGTAAGACAGTAAGACAGTGAGGGCTGTCCATGCTCACAGCCACAGCCCTGCTCCCCCTGCAAGGAGCTCCCTGCCTGAAGCCACTGCACCAAGGCAAGGCTTGGTTGGCACTTGCAAGTCAGAGGGTGCTGGCATGACTCCATGCCTAGATTGCAACTTCAGTTCTGGTTCAGCCCCTCACCATGACTTTCTGGAAGGCTGGGGCCATGTGTAAGGGCTGTGCTGCAGGCCTAATTAGTGAAAGGAAAAGCAAGGGTCCTGGGGACACCAGCCCTGTAGGGCAGAGAGAGATGCTGTCCTGATGCCCTTTCCCTTTCCACATTCATGGGGACACAGTGTCACATACCCTGTCCCATCGAAGACAAGTAGAGAGATGCCCCACTCACTCTTTCATGGAATCAATATTTACCCCTTCATCACTCACTAGGTTCCAGGAATAAGTTGGAAAACAAGATAGATGAGGCTCCTGCCCTCATGGATCCTGAGGTCTTATACAAAAGAAAGGCAATAATTACCCAGATAACTAAATCTGGCCTTATCTACAGAGAAAAAAAGCATGAGCAATTCTAAGTACATAAAAAAAGACAATCCCATAAAAACACTTGGGCCATATGCCTAATTTTCTCTGGTTATTGTTACCTGCTAGGTTAAAACAGTCATAATACTTGAACTTTAAATGTTCACATAGAGTACAATTTTAACTTCCCCTGATTAAGGTGCTTCAGTTGCTTCTTCATTGAATTGTCTTATCTCCCATTAATCCTTTAACCTTCCCCTTGCAATCTTTTATTTCTCTTTTGTAATACATTTTAGATTATGTTTTCTTTATCCATTCGTCAATAGCTTTTATATTTTAAAATTAGGGCATTGTCAAGTTTTATCTTTTTTTAAATCTCTAAGCTCCTGGCTTTTCCTACTTTTGAATGTTTTAGTCTTAAATATATTTGTTATGTTCCACTGACTTACTATCCTTAACCGGTCACTGATTGATTGATTCACTGATTGATTCATTGATTGATTGCAGTACTCGTATCAAACCCAAGGTCTCATAGTGCTAGGCAAGCACTCTGTCACTGAGCAATATGCCCAGCCACCATAAAAAAGTCTTTTAAATCCTGTCACATTTAATCCTACCCTCTTCAATCTTACCTTTCTCAACTTCCTATACTTCTGATTTGTTGTTCCCCTTCATGTAACCTCTTATTTTGATCTGTTTTCATCTTCTTTACTTTTATTATTCTCTCTTGTTTCACATTTATATTCTGTAGTACATATTTGTACCCCATGTGGTTCATAAGCAGACAAGAAGCAACACCTTCACCTCCTGGTAAAGTTGGACAGTTAATACCTTTTCCCTCCCAAAGGCCCTGAAGTTGTCCCTCTGGTCTCTTTCAAGTCATGACTGGTTCCTTCAATAATGATTCTTCAAAAACAAAAACAAACCAATCAATCACACAAACAAACAAATAAAAACTCACCCAAGCTAGTTAAAAAGGAGAAGCCACAGGTAAGAAGCACCTCTTTAAGGCTTTGTCCCAAGCCCACCTCAGATCCTCTCTGTGTTACTTAAATGATATTGTTTGCCAATTTCAAGTGTATTATTTCGATTCTTTCAGGAGAGTTCTCTTTTGTACTGAAGTTAGGAAGGTTCTGCCTGGGGAAAGACTTGCCTAGAAAAGTAGGTATAAGGAAATGGGCAGCAAAGAAAGGGTCAGCCTGGGGATGTCTTGAGTAATCAGGACCACTTCCCATAACCCATACCACACAGGGTACCTCTCCTCGCAGGGATGGTCTACCAAGCCAGCTGGGACCTGGGTCAGACACAGTTGGGTTTGGTTTTGATCCCTTTCCCCATAACAGATACAGCTTCCTTGTTTGAGCTTGGTTTTATCTGATTATAAAACTAATACATGATAATTGCAAAAGGTTATAAACCAAAGATATGTGTAAGGAAAGAAAATATTCTTAACTCTTCTACTGTGAGATAATTATCCTCAACATTTTTCTGTATATCCTTTCAGATTTTCCTTCAAAGACTTACATTTTCTCTATAAAAAAGGATCATAACATAAAAATTGGTTCTGTTATATGATTTTGCCACTTAGTAATATATGGTGAGTATTTCTACATGTCAAAAATACAGAGCTACATTATGATTTTCAGTAACTGTATAGACTACCATAGTAAGGGAGTCGGAGTTTCCTCGACAGATTCTTTTTGGGGAGTACATCTGAACTGTTTCTAAGCTTATATCATTATAAACTGAGCTTCAGCACATGTCTAGGTCAAATATCTTTGATTATCTGGTATAATATAATATGACATAATAATTTCACAAAAGAGGAATTAAAAACAAGACATATTTGGAGGATCTCTGATGTTTGCTGCATTGCTCTCCAAAAGCAACTGCGTATCTTTCTCCCAACCTTACAGACCATATTTGCTGTTGCCAATCTCATAAATCCTGGTCAACCTGAGGAACAAATCAATAAGAAAACCAAAACTACTCTGTAATCAGGTGAGAATACTTCCATAAGTGTACTTCCCATTTCCTCTTCTTCCCCCGGGAAGTGCCTATTGGGATTTTGAGGACCAAGTGATAGTCTCGCGACAAACAGGTGCTGCATCCCAGCTCCTTTGGATCACAGCCTTCTCAGCAACCAGACAGAGCTGGCCATGGAAATGAAAGCATCACAAGGGTGCAAACTGAACCTGCAGAGCCTAGAACTACCAGATTGACAGAAAATGTCCAGGGAGAGGATCGCGAAGGATGGAAGGGAGAATGGGAGGAGTACTGGGAGAGAGAAGAAGTATCTACCTCATAAAACCTAGAAAGAAGTAACACTTGGAGTGTTTTGTGCAAGTCCTCACACTTACTATGACTTGTAGATACTCTCTATACTAAGGCCACAAACCCCTTATTAGTCACATTCCCTAACTGGATCTACTCGCTCTCTCTCTCTCTATCTATCTCTTTCTCTCTATCTCTCTCTCCCTATTTCTCTCCCTCTAGCTCTCCATCTCTATGACTATCTCTATGACTATGTCTATGTCTATCTCTATCTCTATATTTCTATCTCTATCATCTCTCTCCCTATCTCTCTCCAACTGGGGAATCAAACCAAGGTCTTTACACTTAGCTATATTCTTAGCCCTTTTTAAATTTTGAGACAAGCTCTTGCTAAGTCACTACGTTACCCATCCTGGCTAAAACTTGCCATCCTCCTGCCTCACAGTGCCAAAGTACTGGGGTGATAGACGGTGCCACCACATCCAGCTTCCCTTTCTTTGTCTTGGCCCTGGGAATAGAACCCAGGATTTTCTTAACTCAAAAAATAAAAGTATAGATTTTTAAATTTTAAAATTATGTGTCCATAGTTTTTAAAGGGCAATCTCACTCAGTTTGGCTTCTACAGAAAGAAAAGCTGAGAAACACAGAGGTGAAGAGATTGAGCCTTTGGCTCCAAGGAGATGGAGAACGGGACAGTGGCCACTTTGCTGGCCAATGAGTCCCACAACTGCCTGACCCAGAGCACTAAGAGTTGAGGCCATGCATCTCCTGGCTTGGTGAGGGAATGATGAGGAGCCCTTAAATTCCTACAACTCTTCCTGCTGAAGCAACGCTGAGGACACTTCTATTGTTTGCACAAAGGACGTGAATGAAGATACTCTTTTATAATCTTCCAGAAATGGAATCGTACTCTACCTGCTGTTTGGAAGCCCTTTTTTTTTTCACTCAACAATATGTCGTGGGCATCTTTCCAAGTCAGTAAATACAGGTCAGCCTCACACATTTAATGACTGCAAAGATTTCCATTTCTGTTCTTTGATTATCGACCATTTGTATTTCTTCTTCTCTGAATTGCCTGCTCATGTCCTTTGACCATTTTTCTATTGGAGGATTTGTCTTTTCCTTATTGATTTGTAAGAGCTTTTTCCTTTGTGCCAGGAGTATTAACCCTTTGTCTATGATATAGGTAGCAAATACTTGTCCTCATATTTCTTTGGCACTGTGTGTGTGTGTGTGTGTGTGTGTGTGTGTGTTTGCATATGTATTGTTTGGAAGTATTTAATTTTCATGCAGTCAAATTCATTCAACAAATATTTATGGCGGATCATAATTTTCCAGTATTGTGCTAAATGAAGAAGTGAGAAAAAAAATCTGTCAACCTTTACTCTTAGAGTTTCTGGCTCTGATGTCATGATTAGCAAGGGCAGTCCCTCCCCATAATTATAAAAACCCTTACATTTTCTTTTAGCTCTTCACATGTTTCTGTTTGTTTGTTATTTAACTCCTCAATGTATCTGGGACATTTTTTGCTTATAACAAGTAAATTTAAAATCCAACTTACTTAAATAAAAGCGAGGCAGTGTCCCTTAGTTCATCCATATGCCTTAGAGACTTTATGCTTGTCTCCCTCCCTTACTAGGTGACACTCACAGATACAGAGCTCATGTCTGCAGTGGCTGCTTCTTGGTTTGCAGAAGGGCCAACAGAGGCATCTTAGGTTCCGTTTCCTCTCCCTTAAGAAAATAAAATAGCTCTAGAAAATGTAGGCATCGTTTGGCTAGTTTAACTTCCAAGTCTTTGAGATGATGACTTGTTGCCCCCCACACACATTTACTACAACTCCTTCCCATTAATCCCAGAGAGGTTGAACCCCAGAAAGGCTCCCACCAAGTGTTGCCTCTCTCTCCTCAGTGGATGTGGCCTGGTTGTAACCAGTTTGATCTCTCTGACCACTCACTAATTTCCACAGGGGAGCTTCTTCCCTAGTCACCCAACTCTCACTCAGAATTTAAGGATCTTTACTCTCCCTGATGCTAGCTATTTTACAAAAACCCTTATTTGCCCATGATCTCAGCTAGCCCTGCCCTGGTGCCAGGGTGGGCAGTTCTGTCTACCACCAAGAATTGGCAACTGTGTTGCAACATAATTCATAAAATCTAAATAGGCTGGACTCAAACTGACAATTCAACTTGATTTCCCATTATCATTGAACCTCCAACTGCTTAAGGAAATTGATGTCTTTCTCCCTGTAATACATACAGTACCCAAGAACTGGGCTTTTTACCCTAGCATTTAACTAGGTTGGGGCATTACAGGTAAATATCTGGATATATCAACTAGGTCCATGAGCTGAACCGTATTGTCCATACTACTTACTGAATAAAATCAACTCTTTTAGATATTGCTTTCCCACTCCTGCCAAAATACTCAGTGAGCCTTTCCTTTGGACCAGCATCTCTGGTGATCCCAGCACACAAGTTATTTCCTTTACGGACCTGAAACCAAATAAGATGCACTCTGCAAGACACAGAATTAGTATGGATCAAACTCTGTTCTCCCAGTGATTAATGTGAATGTTGTCAGGCAGGAGTTTTTTACTTTAAGAAGCAGTATCTTCAAACACTCTCACAAAATGAGCTCCTGATTGCTTAGCCAATGTGGAAGAAGCAGTCCAGGCCCACAAGAGGGGATATCAGCACAGAAACAAACAAAACACATCCCACCATGCCACCGAGGTTAGAATACACTTTCCAAGGCACAAGGACTTAGGAACAGATATTTTTACATCTTTAATGTGTCATGTTCAGTCTTAGCTGAGACTTCAGATAATTCTGGGTTGAATCAATTGCCCACCACCTGCAACGAAGTGACTTTAAAGCTCTTGCCATCTCCAAACTGCCTTGTCAATTAACCAGGAATGACAAGGGTCATGCTTACCACGTAGATATGTTCTTTGAAACGCATGAGGTAAGACAGGAACAGGGCTTAGCATAGTGTCCGGCAAATATTAAGCACTCAGGAAATATGGGCAGTGGGTTGCAGTTTCTATGTAGCATTTGACGGCAACTCTCTTTAGTAAAGTGCGAGGTTGGAGGAGAGCCTTTATGTAAAGCAATCATCAGCCCCTGGTACCCATCTTTGGAGTTTTCGACTCTGTCCTTGGGGTGAAGTGTTGCACCTTTACATGCCAGACTTCCTGTCACACAGCTTGAACAGTACCCAAGAGCTCAGAAAGAGGGTTAACAGCACTCACAGTGGAGGAGCATAGAGAACATCTCAGGGCCCTTCAGCTGTACAGCTGGGAAAACTAAAGGTCTGGGAGTGAGAAAGATCCTACAACAAGATGGCACGATGGCAAGGGTACAAATTCAGAGGCCTTTTCTCTGTGACCCATCCCACTACAGCATGCTGAGATGTGTAGACTAGAGGCAGCCCTGGGTGGCAAGACCCATGTCTGTCAAACCACGTGACAGTTGATCACGATATGTCAAACCAAGTGGAGGAAAACATCTAGATTAGTGAAGCACAGTTCTGGATGTGTCTGGGGATGACTGGCCTGTGAGCCAGAAAAACAAAGAGGGGAGACCCATCCTGAACATGGTGGGTACCAATCAATAGGCTTGTACCTGAATGGAATAAAAGGGGGAAAAGGAAGTGTTCCAGTTTGGGGACCACCAGTCTTCCTGAGTGGGTTTGTCTTCTGCTGCTGTTACCTTTGGACGTCAGTCTCCACAACTATGGTTTCTTCATCTTTCAAGGCTCACTTGCACCACTGACCCTCCAGTGAGCTTCCCGGCCTTTGGCCTCACACTGGTGCTGCATCCTTGATCCCTCTTACTCTGAGGCTCCCATCTTCTTGGGCTGAGCAAAACTGATTCTCTGGCCCTCCAGAATGCAGATGGCCATTATGGACTCTCCCTCTCTGATCATGTAAACCTATCTAAAAAAATCCCCTTGCATAATATAGATAGATAAGGTAAGATAAGATAAGATATATAGATAGACAGATAAACAGATATATAGATATATAGATTCTGTTCCACTAGAGAACCCTAACTAAGACCTATCACATCTCACTGACACACTAAGAGTGAGCCTGGGGTTATAAGACCCATGTCTATTCACTACATTTTGCTGAGATTCTAGAATGAAAGACCTTAGATTCTAGAGTCTTGGAATGCATGATCCATGTCTATCCATTGCACTTTGCTGAAATCCTAGAGTCAGGAGTGATCCTTGGGTTATAAGACCAATGTCTATCACATCATATCTCATTGAGATTCTGGAACTATGAGTAAGCCTTGCCATGCAAAAACCCGTATCTGTCTGCTACATTTTACCATAACTCTAGAATCAGCAGCAAACCTTAAATAACAAGGCCCATGTCTATCTAATGCCTCTGGTTGAGATTTTTGGAGCAGAAGCAGCCTTGAGTTGGTAGAGTCACAACCAGGACATTTGAAGATGCTGTCCTTTCTGAGGCTGTTAACATCACCTGGAGTTTTTAAGCCCTTTCCAGCAAAATTCTGATCCAAGGATAATTTTTTACATTATTTAAAATACAAGCTTCCTGGTGTAGTGCTGCACCCTTGTAATCTCAGGCCTTGGAAAGCTTAAGGCAGGAGAATTGCAGCAAGTTCAAGGCCAGCCTGGGTTACAAAGTGAGTTCAGGGTGAACCTGAACTACATAGTAAAATCTTGTCTCAAGAAATAATATATACATGAATTTTTTCTAGAATATATAAAAAGATTATTATATTTTCTTAGTTTTTTTTTACAAATTCTTTGAGGAAAAAACCAGCCTCTTTGACAAAAACATCTGGACTTGGGAGCACTTCCAGAGGGGTGCCATTTGGGTTTGGGATCCTAAAGACTGACGGTATGCGTGCAATGTGGGGCGAGACAGCACATTTGGAGCTGAAGAACCTCTGAGGTCAGCCATGGGCGAGTCCACTCACCTCATCCTTTCTCTGCTCCTCACCCTCCGGTTTCTTTTTCCCACTGCAGCCTCCAGAGCACAGGTCTCCACCAAGCCCCAGCTGGGTGAGCCACTCAAGACCAAGAGGAACTGGAGTCTCCAAAAACTTTCTCCCTCCCAGCCTTGAGGTCAAGGAGCATTAACAGATGAGAACATTTACTACTAGGAGAGCCCCATAAAACTGTCAAAACATAAGACACATCATATATAAGTAAATGATGCAAAAATCTGTGATTTCAATGTTGGAGGGTGAAATACAAAGTTGTATTATTTCAAAATTATGACATTCTTGCATTCCACCGTGTGTGTGTGTGTGTGTGTGTCTGTGTGTGTGTGTATACAGAGAGAGAGAAATGTCTCTCTTATCTGAACAGATAGGCCCTCAAAAGAGAGCAGACACTGTATATAGAAACAGGCTTTTCTATTGATTGTAATTATATTATTGGAGATGAGCTCTTCTGGGAAAAGAGGTGGTCTTTAAATACATCAAGCCACATGTAATAATGCAGCAATTTATTAAGATTACATATTTTAAGTAAAAATTAGAACTCTATTTCAATAGCATTGGGAGGGGAAAAAAAGGAAGAAGTACCAAATATGAGTGAAAAATAGCCAGGCTTATTTTTATTCTTGGCACCATAACCTACAGCCTCGTGAAAGCAGCAATGACAGCTCAGCTGACAAGGATGGAGCAGGCTGGGACTGCTCCTCAGCTTCCAGCTGCCCGCTCCCCACCTGCACCCCTGCAGCACATCCTGAAGACTCCAGCCATGGTCCTAACTGGGTGCAGCTATGGGACTGTCCACACACTCTCTAAAATGAGGCCTCCCTCATGACCCACCTCCATCCAGATGACAAGCACCAACAAGCACCCAGCGAAGGACCCAGAGCTCAGGAAATGGTGGCTGCTCTGCTTTTTTCCTTATCATTCAGCTCCTTTTTCAGTAGTTAATATGTTTTTCTATAATCTAAAAAGAAATGCAATTTATCTAGAGATTCAAAATGCATAAGTGGATGAGTAAATGGGGGTGCACACTGATTGCACACTGCTGATAGGGACCTGGCTGCAAACTCAGGGAGGTCTCTGGGGTTGTCTGTTCAGTCCAATCCCTGCTTAGGAGTGAGTTTCTGCTTGACAAGCATGAGACTATACACACACACAATCCACACTCATGTGCACCGACACACATACTGCCCTCATGCAAACACACACACTCTTTCATGCACAGTCGTAGCTGTTCCTTTTTTGAAAGGGAATGCTGTAAAGTACAATGACTCCAAAGAGCACAGAATCCTATGACCTCCCCTGGAACACCCCCTTACTTTCTCATTTTGGGGGACTTGATTCTAGCGCCATATACTGCACAGCATAGGAATGTAGGAATAGTAGGAATGTAGGAATAGTAACAGGGTTAAGGCTTCAACTTCAGGCTCTGTTAACATAAGGGATGCAAAGTCACATTTGAGTGCCATCACTTTCAAAACAGCAGACACAGACTTCCCTCAAAAGTCTCCTTTGGTGATAAAGATTCTGGTGCAACAATAGAGTGAGAAGTGTTAGAAGCTGCCCCTCTCTTGTCCCCGTTGGATGCGTCCTCCTGCATGCTGGGTTATTGTGTACAAGGAATGACCTGGCCAATAGGAAGTCTATGGGTGGCTTATGCATGTTGTGATAAAATGTAAATGCACTAGAAAGGTCACTGGCAGAGTGATCATTACCATTGTGGAACTCTGACCAATTTGCCATTCAAAAGCATCATCGATGACTCAAGCCATTCTCAAACACGCACACCAGGGGCACACCCACAACTGATGGGCATTGTGGCTGCCGGTGTCTCTCAGGGTGCCTGTGTCAGCGCCTGCAGGCACTCTTCCCTGGCATTTAAGCAGAGCAGGTAAAGGGGAAGGATTGCCACTGTTCAACCCCTAATCTCCTGCCTTGGAAAGTGCATGCAGCCTGTGAATCGAGTGCCCCCAGGGTTCTGTTCTTGGAGGCAGAATGCCCTCATCTGCTCCCTGATGCAGACATAAACCATGCTGGTCTCAGGTCACACAGAATGGTAGCCAGACCCCCCTTGTACCCACTCCATGGCGATCCAGCTCACCATAAAGAAAGCACCTTCCTGGGGCCTGCCTGGAGCAGTCACTGCCACCTGTATCCACAGGTGCCTTGTGCATTCAAAAAGCCAGATCTGCGCTCCCTGAGTTTTTCTGGACTGCTTTGCCACGTGGGTATTACTCCTCTTCCCCTAACCACCCCCACCCCCTCCTCCCATCCACATACAGTTCCCACAGTAAGGCACCGGGACTTTGTTCTTTCAGCTAATGGATTGTTGCCTACTCCTAATCAGTGAAGCTCCCTGTTCTCCAAATCTTGTTCACTGCTCAGCCCACTTTCAGGGAAAAAGATGAACCTATATATGGATCTTGAGATGACTTCCTCCCCACCCCCCCCAAGAAGTAAACACTACAAGCATTAAAAAGATGCTTGCAAAGATGTTTACGGTCCTCCCGTGGAGTGACACTGTCAGCAATGAGGGAAAGCTTAGGGGAAGAGATAGCAATCCAACTGAACCTTAAAATACTGGTAGAAGTTTGACAAGTCAAGAGGGCAGAGGATGCAGAGAGAGAGAAAGAGAGAGAGAGAGAGAGCGCAGAGGGTACACATGGACTAAGATGCTTCCAGGATAGTTCACAGTCTTTCCAGGGTGTGAAGTAACAAGAGCAGAGGAAACAGCCAGATGGGCAGCCCAAGGCTGAGTGCTCCTGGTTCCTGGGGACCAGATTCCTCAGGAACTTTAGGAAGTGGACAGTCCTTCAGCACACTCACCCAGCACACATTTACTAAGTGCCTAGGATGAGCCAGGCACCAAATGCCTATTAACATCATTCTGGAAGCTGCTGGCAGCACAAACAGGAGACAAAATTATTAAAATGGAATCCTAATGTTTTCGACTATTCTACAAAGATAAGGCCAACTGCCCACTGCTGAAATGATTACCTGAAAAAGCTGGAGTTCCTATCCCATCTCAACTGCAGTCTCCTCTTGTTACTCCTTCTGCTCCCATCTTCCTGCCTTGCTATGCCCCAGCCCACCATTTCAACAGTAAATCTCAGCCTTACTGTATCTTTAATGCCAAGATTTCCCTGCTAAGACCCCTAGGTTGAGTCTTAGCAGGGAAAGTGACCACAAGTTCTGTCTTGGCTGTGTGACTTTGTACAAACCTTTTCTGCCCTGTGGGGTTCAGTTGCCCTCCATAAATGCATTTCTATATTATCTCGCTATCCAATATTCTATGATTTTATAGACTACAGCTTTTTGAAATCTACGGTGCCCATCGAACACCCCAGAATGCCTACCTATTGGCTTAAGATAACTTACTTTCCTTCCAGATATCCTTCCCCATTCTTCTTTCCTAAAAGAAGAGCCCAAGGATGCTACTGTTGTTCGTTCATTTATTCATCCAACAAATAATTATCAAATGCTGACTAGGTATCAGGTATTGTTCTAGTCTAGGGGACCAGAGCAAGAGGCCACTGCTTTCTTCTCCTCCTGAATCATATCACCTTTTATAAACTGCCACCAAGTCTTCACTCATGGCTTGTCACCCAACCTAACCTATACTTCAGAGCCAATATTTCACCTGATTCTCACCTCTTCTGGGGTGCATTAGAGGGCATGGCAAGAGGAAGCCCAATTATGTAATATATGAAGGGCAAATATTTTAAATGATTTACTCAATGATCAATACTACAGAAATATCTAAGGCAAGTCCAAGGTCTTGCTGATTGCCCAGCTCACTGTCACCTGGTGAGCATCTTTTGGCCATAGTGTGTAATCAAAAGGAATAGCCACAAATCTCTTTCCAATGAGGTGAAGAGGGGGCTGTTGAAGCAGTTGTTCTGAGATCTGAAGAAAGGCCTTCAAAAAGGCTCTAGGGGTCAAGCTTTCAGCTATTTCCCATCTATACCTCTTGTGCTATAGGTTAGATGGAAAGATAAATGGGTGGGTGGAGGGCCTGGTAGAGCTAGCCCACTCCTAGAAACTAATCCCAAAATCCACCTAGGGCAGGCCAGAAGCATCACTGTTCTTTGTACTTTGTTCTTTGTACTTTGGCCATATTCTCCAGGCAGCAGGTTCATCCAAGCTTTGTCTAGAAGCCTTCAAAATCCAGCTAAAGAAAAAGAAAGGGCTACATGCATGTCTAAGTCAACAGTAAGATGCCTGCAGTTTGCAAGGAGCTTAGTGCTTCTGGAGTGACAGCTGCTCCCATGGTGCAAACTGTGCACTTGTTGGGACAATGACATTCACTCTAATGGCATAGTCATTACTGCTTATCCCCAGGGTCTACCAGTTGTCTCTGCTCCTCTGTCTGCCCTCTGTCTGTCTGTGCAGATTTCTGAACCACCTCTATTCTCAATTCAGAATCAAGTGTTCAGATTCTTCTAAATAATGGTTTTATATACAATGAATTGTTTGTGTGCCCTGAGCATTTTTTAAGGAAGATTTTTTTTAGTTTTTGTAACAGCTACATGAGAAGACAAGGGTGGAGCCAAAAAGAAAGGCAAAGCACTGCTAATACTTTCTATCTGAGCAAGAATTTCTCCCTTGGTGAGTCTGGGAAGCATTGCAAACTCCCCAGGTAAGAGAAGAATCATGGAAAACCTCAGCTCATCTCATAATACAGGTGCTGACCCCATCACTGGTGCCTGATGCTTAGGATCCAGGATTTCCTGGAACCCGTAGCAGTCTCTTACCCAGGACCTGGCACTGAGGGACAAACCACTACATCGAGTTTAAGGGATGACAATACCATGATTTTTTTTTTCCAAGTACTCAGGACTTCTAAAACCAGATGTGGCCAAACTTTGATCTACTTCTAAAAAGACAAAGAAGGTTCCAGAGAAATCCCAGTCCTACAACAAACATAGCGAGTGATATGAAACTTTGAATTTCTACCACCTGGATGCTCTAAAAGGTTCCAAATTATGGATTCATTTTTTTGTCTTTCTCTTAGTCTATGTGTCTATAAAATGAGCATTTTAATCCAGCAAAGCTTGTCCCATTTTCAATTTCTGTGCTAAGTAAAACAACAAAAAGTAAATTACTGTTGCATATGTAATGGACATTAGAAAAAAATATGAAGGAAATTCTATTAAGCCCAATGCCTGGTTGCCTCATTCCCAACACAGGCATGCATGTTTCTAAAGCAAAGCTTTATATTTTCTCTAACAAAGGTTTTGATGTTCACTAAAATGTCAGCTAAAGTTGCCAATAAATACTTACTCATGGCTGGTGACTAATGGGCAGGGAAGGAAGGGTTAGTTGCACACATTTTTATTAGTGCTCATACAGAAGAAAATTTTCTTCTAGTATTTAAAAACCAAAGTCATGACAACTGCCCAGAACTATGTGCAGTGAAGGATGGGCAAAAAAAAAAAAAAAAAAAAGTGAGTAATAGCAAGGAAGATATTTAAGGAAAGCAATGATTGAACTTTAAAAAAATACTGCAGACTCAAAATGCTGGCGGCAGACTGACTGCTATTTTAACCAAAGCTGCTGATTTCTGAGAGGTCTTCTGCTTTTATATATTTGTCTTGCAAATGTTGGGCATGATGGCGCTGAAATAGGTGTGGCTGACTTTGAAATTCAAGCTCAAGGCATCTGTGGCTTCTGAACTGGTGAACTGGTCATGATAGGGCTGGCGAGTCAGAAGCAAAACTGGCTAGTTACGGAACTACCATAGTATATGCTTTATCTCCACTGCATTTAAAGGATTTACCTATCTATCCCGCTGCAGACCCACTCATTGAGTAAGAGCCAACAGCATATGATTGTGTTAATTAATCTGCTATTGTGAGTAAGGAACAGCTGCAGTGGTCTCGTGGATACGTTGTCAAAAGAAAACAATGTAATGTTAAGCCTCTGACTGCATATTCTGTTACAAAGAAGGTTTATGAGAAGTTAAAAGCATAAATCACAGATCATTTTTATAATAATAATAAATAATATCTGACCTTTAAAAAGAAGGTTTGAGTGTTCTTAATTTCGGCTTGAAATATGTTCTGATATATGATACCTACGCTTTAACCCAATTCTTTGTTTTGAAAACAAACATTCCCCAGAAATGATGGGAAGGGGGAAGGAGCTATAGAAATGACCTCTGACTGCACGAGATACATGCCATTGTAGTTCTAACAAAGATCAGAGCCCAAAATATCAAGTTAAAAGAAAAACTTGTTGGCATGCATCCAATGTCTCATATAATAAAAACGCAATTTCTAATACTATGCAGAAATGAAGAGAAAGGGGACATTCATTATGGGAAACACACATATTATTTACATGGGCTTTATCTTTCTTTATGCAGATAAGGCACAGAGAGCACTTTGTGTTTAATTAATATTCTGCATCCCTCTATGATCCAACCTTCCTGCCCCCACCCTCACCCAAAATACAGCCCATAGTCTGTGCTGTCCCCTACGTACATATTTCCAGTTGGTGAACAAGGCAAGGAACCAGACTTAGACAAAGGGAAATAAAACCTTGTGTTTGGGTACTTAATCCAGAGCAATAAACTGTAGCAAAAGTCAGGGGCAAAAACACAAGTCAGATCAAGGAATATAAAGTTGAACTATGGCTAACAGGATCTGAAAAAGAATAATGCCTTATATATCTTTGAAAAGCACTTTTAAAAAACTGTTGAGGTCCCCAACAGACGTGCAGCAACGAGTCCCCACACACTTGACATTAACTAGAGCAGTGCTATTCAACCCCAGCTGGCTGGGGCAGTGGAGGGGAGATGCAGAATGCTGCGCTGTGACTCCTACCACCTATTATTTCTAAGCAATTTTTCTTAGTCCATGGGACTCAGTATTACTCGGTTTTTATTCTCCTCCATTTTTAAAAGAAAAATCCATCTGAGAGAAAAGACGAACAGTTTGCCTTAGGAATACCAGGAAGGGGAGGGCAGGAGGCATTGAAGTGGGACTGGTCTGTGCATCCCTTCCCTTTGTTCTGGTAGAACACAACAAAAGCCAGCTATTTTTAGCTATAGATTGGCATTGTATTACCAGGTATGTGTATCGACCTGATAACGGGAGCGGGACTCTGGGGCTCCCCCCAATAAACACCACAGTGTCATTGGCTGCAGCAGCCCCCGCACCCTAGGCACATGCACTGAGAAGAACCAGCTTAACCCAGAAAATTTTTCTACACAGGAATGGGTAGGCCCCCCGGGCTTATTTTGCTCATCTTGTGCCATTGAAGGAACGATACGCCCGGAGTGCTACTCTTTCTAAAAGTTGCTTCCCTTGGATGCCATTCTAAAGGAGTTTATGGGGAGGAAGAAAATCATGATTATCCAGAATACCCTGCCCCTTGGGTCAGGATGGCACTGACCACTTACATCCACCAATATGGTCATCATCCCCTTGAGCCACTTTGGCCACATTTCTCTGAACACCTAGGTAGACAGAAAGCCACAGCTGGTGCCCTTCTGATTGGTTCTTTCATGTTTCCCTACCCCACACAGAGTCCACATCGGATCCCGTCCACTTCTCTTCCCTGCCCACAACCCCCACAACTGACTGTGCCTCTCCACAAGCAGCTGCCCATTCGTCACTGGGCTGGGGCGTCTTGAAACAAAGCCTCCATTATGACGAACTTTTACATTTTTTTCCTCTTAAATCCGAATTTCTCACTTTAAAATTAAAAAGCCCGTCTCTTCTTATCCCAAAATAAAAAGTCTTCAGTGGAAAATCTCAAATACTTGACATTTCCCGGTATTGTATCAGAACGAAAGGCACCATCAACTTAGACATACTTAGGACAGGGTGCCCTTTGGGTGACAATGGTTCCTTCTTTTGGTTTACAGGAAGGCTATGGGGGAGGAGGAAGAGAATGCTCACTGCCCACCCGCACCACGTTTGCTTTATCTAAGTGTTCAACAGCATCCATGCAGCAAGGGGGAGCCTATGGCAACCCCAAAAGTTGTCACACAAAAGCAATATTGAAATCAATGGTCTGCGTTCTGCTTCTACTGCAAGCTCAGCAGGGGGTATGAGCTGGCTCCTTTCCTCCTAAGACTACTGTTGTCTCATCTGTAAAATGGAGATCTAAACAGTGATACAAAACTCTCTCAGAGATGAAAGCCTCTGCAAATGCTAAAATCCTCACTTTGAATATTTATGACTCTTTCATACTGACCAAAGAAAACTTGTCTGAGGGTATCCTCCACCCTAGCCATGGGGAGCCATCCCCACCATCCTAGAGCTTAGCTAAAAAGGATGAGCATAAAGAAGGAGTTCACTCAGCAATAAAACTACTTTCCAGGCTTATGAGCAGTCAACTTGGTTTGAAAAAAAATTCACTGTTAGCAAAGGTATTTACCCCAGCGTGTCTCTCTGCTGGTTCCCATGCGCTCAAACCAGCTAAGACCCTTCGAAACCATCTAACTCAGTGGAACATGTGCTACTACACACAAGCATGCAGGTTTATAGCCAGGGCTTTTCCCTGCTGGAGTATGGACAGAAGAGGGTCAGCACCTCGGGAAACTTGCAGGACACTTGGGGAACCGAGCAATAGGTGACCAAGTACTAACTACATTGGCAATTCAGAGTTTGCTCTGCTTGTTTAAACTGTTAAATGACCTTTTACATTATATTTACAAAAGTATTCTATATCTATTGTAAGAATTTAGGAACTGGACAAAGGTTAGAAGAGAAAATCACTACCACCTGACTACGACTACCATTATATGCTTACAGACTTCTTTCTAATCAGATTTATCTAAATGTGATTGAAATATATACTCAAATAGATATTTTCCGCTTAAATATTTACTATTTAAAATATTGCAATTAGTAATAATGAACAATCAAGATTTGTAATTATTCTAAATAAAAATATATTCAAACGTACAAATAAAATAGAAATTACATAGAGCTTCACATTCCATTTTTTCTTTTAGCACAAAATGTTTTGAAGTTTTGATTCTTCAGTTGATGATTGTTAAGAGCTATACATAACCAAACAAATGAAATTTCCTGTGGCTGGAACCTCCTCCTGCTTCTGTGTTGGGTTCTCAATTCCTGTGTACTTGATCCCCCCAGGAGAGATGGGCCGGCTCCTTTGGGTTCAGGAGATAGCCTCGCTGACACAGTTCATCAGAGCTTTAGGTTCAGAAAGAGAACTTTGGATAGTGGTTTGAAGTTCCCTGTCCCAGCAGCTCCCCAAGGAGCTGGTCTTGGTGACTGGCGCCTTGGGGGGGCCAGTGTATAGCATTCTGATTTTCCATGACCTATTGTCCAGAAACCTTGGTTAGCAGCTCCAGCACTTAATGAGACTCTAATGCTGTGGGAACTGAAGTAATGCAGAAAATGAAGAACAATAATAATTCAACATAAGCTGAATTTAAGAGTACTATAAAAGCCATAAGCCAATCTCTAACAAAAAGAAGACATCTTGCTAAAAACCACATTAGCAGCTGCTGAGACCCAGGCCACTTAGCTTCTCCAAGGGAGGAGGACACAGAGCAGGGCCTGCATTGGCAGCCCAGAACTCTGTTAGACACAGATTCCTTGAACGCACCCCTCAACCCACCTCTGCCCCCTACTTTCTTTCCTTTCAGCCGAAGGAAAGAATGTCACATGAAAGTGTCTATCTGATTCAAAGTGGGGAAGTCTTTGTTTGGAGTCTCAAAATTTTTTTCTAAAAAAAACCTAAGTGATTTTCTTTTTGAATTTTTTGAATCAATGATAAGACTCCTTACAGAATGAAAAAGAATCACATCACATACAATAAACTATACTGTAGGACCAAAAGGAAACACATCTCCAAATTCCAATGGTGAGTCAGATACGAATTCAAGAACAGCCCCACAAAGAAGCCAGCTTTAGGTAAGGTCAGAAGGGCAGATTCATATGCAGACATAGGCCCTCTACAAAACCTCAGAGGGCAGCAAGCTGCTTATGTCCAGGATTAAAAGCAAAAGGAGGTGCTGACATGCATGCTAACGAGTATTATGTAGCTATAATGGGGACCCACCTGGGTCTGTCATTAGAATGCTGATAGGTCTATTGGTATCTCCCCCAGACTCGGAAGGAATCTCTAAGCAGATAACAGACCCCATGAAGAAGACCTGAACAAGACTCAGTGCAAGCCAGGAAATGATGCCACCCGGAAACCTGCGAGATGTCATGGCAGCATGCAGAAGTCCCACTGAGCTGGGTAATATTTCTGGAGCAAGTTGCATCCTGATATTTTAAGCTGAGAGTTTTATTGCTGCTGAAACCATACAGTTGAAAAGGAAATTGAACAGCCTTCTCTCTAAATCATCTGATTTATAGAAATTGAAATTGATTCATATAATTGGAGACCACTAATTATAGGAGTTGAAGAAGAAAGATTGTATGCCAAAGTTCTAATTGCTGAACTATCAAAGTTAGTCAAGATTTGTTTCAGGGAAGGAAGAAAATTGTCCTTTTCTATGGAATGCCAGGGAATACAATCATTACCGCTCGTTTACGCTATCTCTTTGGTCTTCAAGAAGGTTTTCTGAGAATAAAACACTGAGTTTGACCTTCTTAAGATATGCCAGGGGGTTGACTTATCTAATTCTTTTTTATTATGGAAGCAATGTCATACATCATAAAATATATGGACAAAAGAGAATAGGAGAGAGACAGGGAGTGAGAGAATGAGAGTGTGAGAGAGACAGAGAAAGGCTAAGGAAGGCCCCCAGTTGTATGCCTTAAAGCTACCCTCAGTGTAGTAAGTGTTTTAGCATTTCTTCTTTCAGCTGCCTCACTGTGAATATCCCTTCACATGTTCATGTCCTGGTCCCTGTTCTGTTGTCACTCCTTTTTTTGTTTTGTTTTCTTTTTACTTTTGTGCGTACTCTTGGAAAAAAAAAAAAACATCATTTTAATTGTCTGAATAACTGTCCATCAAAGAGATCTGCTTCCATCAAATGCCCCAATGCCACACATTTATCTCAATTCCCATTTTAATTTTTGACATTTTAAATGATGCTATAATGGACATTTTCATGCACACAGCTTTCTTCATACTTTGGATATATTCCATAAAATAGATTCTCAGAAGCAGAATTACTGGGTCAACGAGTTTAACATGTTATTACGTCTGATAGGTATTGACAAATTGTCTTTTGCGGGGATTTCAACCATTCAGAATGCCACCAGCATTATAGGAAGTTCTGGTTCCCTATTTCCTTGGCAGCTAGGAGTTTTGGTTTTGAATACTTGTTATAATTTGATAGCCAAAAATGGCAACCGATGCTTTATTTAAATTTGTAACTTTCAAATAACAAAGCAGAAGATCTGTGTTCCCAAGATTTAGAAGTATTTCTGCTTGAGTGAATTCTCCTAAGCCTTATCCTTGATCTGAGATAAAGAAGTGTGTGTCGAGCACTAGAACCAGCACAACAAAAGCAGGTGAGTGATTAGACAAAACATATGCCACCTGTAGACTGAGTGTCCCTTGCTTTCCTGATGAATCAGTGTGGCACCAGCCATCAAATAATGACAGCCTGCCGCACTGGGCTGTGAGCATCCTCCCCAGCCTTGGTCTCTTTGAGCCAGTCTTCTCACACCATGGGTTCTCCGGGTTGGCAGTGTGATAAAAGCAAGCACATAACATCTTCCTCAGAAACTTGAATTTTTTGCTAATGAGGTAGACCAAATTAAGAAAAAACAACCTGTGAAAATGACATTAATTTGGAACAATGAAACAAAACCAACAATAGTTTGATTATCCACTCTACACAGTTTTTAGCACTTTACAAACAAAGTAATTAATCCTTATAACAAAGAAAAGACATTGCTCTCCTCCCTTCCCCTGATTCCCAGGAAAATTAAGAGCCATTACATTGAGTTCCACAATCTTTGTTAAAGAGATCAAGAGAAGGTCAAAAATAGGAAGAAGAGAAATGAAAAGAACTAATAAAGAAAGTCCATTACCTGTTCAAGGAAATCAAACCACGAGCCCATAAGTCTGTCGCAGAGGTCAGCAGTGGAACGGCTAGAGGATGCCCAAAATGCGTCCATTTGTAGGAACAGGAAGTAGATTACTGGTTACCACGGGAAGGGGACAAAAGGGTTGGGAGATGAAGGTTACAGGGAGAAAATTTAGGGGGTGTTAAAATGTTCTAAGATGGATTATGGTGATGGTTTTCAAACATCTCTAAATATACTACAAAGGGCTGAATTACACTTTCTGTGATGAGTTGTTTGATATGTGAACTATATGTCAATAAAGCTGTTACCAAAAAAAAGAGAAAGAAATAATTACAAGCTTAAAGGAACCACTAAGAAGCAGAACCTAGAGAAGGAAAAGGTATGAGACAAAACAGTTACTTGCTATATTAAAGAATCAAGTGAGAGCAACACTCCACACAGCTGAATTTGGATTTCTATAACATTCGTTTTTTTCAACAATGTATGTAGAGTGTCTCCTGGGTGGTTAGATGTAAGAGGGGAGTGACAGGGCAGATGGCTAGGCTGGAGACCACAGGGCCACCTGGGCACACCCCCCACCAGATTTGGGGGAAGGAGTACAATGGGGTCCACCTAAGTCAGCCCAGTAGAGGAATGGAGGAGGGGCGTTCCAGGAAGAGGGAGCTGAGCACACAGAACCCCAAGGAATGAGGGGCTGGTGGCACTGAGAGATGCAGAGGAGTCAGCTCAGTGGAATCAGGAGTGTGGAAGGGATGAGAAGCAGCTGCAGACAGGCAAAGGTTGGATCCTCAGTAGTCTAATCAGACGGTAGCCTTCTTCTGGAGGCCACTGGTGCTTTAGAATGAGAAGTGAGAAGATCAGATGATATGATCAGATTTGCTCATTGGGTAGATCCTTCTCGTGGGTTGGCAATCACTGGTTTGGACAAGAGAGCAAGCTACAGGGTGAGAGACCAGATGGAAGAAAGACTGAAGTAACGCACTAACATTGGAGACTGAGATGAATTCAAGAGTTATTTAAGGAGCAGAAAGACAAGTTCTCCACGGCAGTGTGGGAGAAAGACAGGACTCTGCATCTACCTCCTGGGGATCTGGTCTGCTGATGGGGGCTGGGGAACTAGTCACCAGGCTAAGGCCTATGGAGGTGGAGCTGCCTATAACAGGTAGAGGAGCCATGAGACACTGTACTAGGGTTTGGCTGAGACTCTGACACAGAGGGAACCACCTCTTTCTGGAGGCCATCTGACCTTGCCAAGGAGAGCCAGCCTGCCCAATGACCTGACATCCAGGTGACCCCAAAGCACAACAGAGGTGACTCAGTGAGGTGAAGGGAGCATGAAGCAACCTAAGGATGCATAAGCAAGGAAAAGTGGTTCAGATGAGCTGGCAATGAGAAAACAGAGAAGTGAATGGAAGTCCACTGTTCATGTGGATGGGAGGGCAGCAGAAGACAGGCTAGCTTGCTGGCCAGATGTTCTCCATTCCAAAGAATAGATCTCTAGAAAGCAAGGGATTCTGTTCTATGAATGTGCCCTTTGCTCCCCTGGCTCCTGTGTCCCTAAGGGTGAAGACACACAGGACAGAACAGTGGGGGAGCCTAAGGGAAGAGACACAGATATGGGATCACCATGAGCTTGCTAGGGCTACCCAGACAGATGGCAGAAATACATGATGCCCTGCAGACACAGAACTACTAATTCAACCAGTCAGGAATCCAGACAAGGTGCTGATAAAAACTTGTACTCTCCGACCATCCATCAGACCTATTTGCTGGCTAAAAAGCAAAGCATCAGCTCTTATCCAGGAACGTAAACATCATCCCTGTTGTTTTCACGTATCTGACAAGATCCTGCCCTGGAGAAAATAACTAGGGGATTTTTTTAAAGGCTCTAGATTTAGTTCCAAGTAATAAGGAAGAACTAGTGAATGGAGAAAAGATAAGAATCTTGAACAACTATAATTATGTAAACCTGCATGAGACAGACATGGGCTCAAATCTAAGCTCCAGCATTTCCTAGGTGACACTGAAATTACTTAACATATCAGAAAGTTAAATTCCCACCAGTTCCTACAGAATAAAATCAGTACCTGAAAAATTGATATGAAGACCAAACCCATTTAATCAGCTAGCCTGGTACCTGGGACTTGTGAAAACCTCAGTAAATGCTTGCAACCAATGTGGCTTCTAAACATTTTAGGATACCAAGGTTCAAAACACTTGGAGTAAAAAGAGGTGGAATTCCAGGATAAAAGAGTCCAGATAAGCTGACAGTCCAAAAAAAAATGAGATGGTCTCAAATGCATAGCACATTGTGTATAACTGCAAAGATCCATTCCAGTGAGGGAGAAGAAAGTCAGTATGATGCCAAAGGTATGAGATCTAAACACGAATAAGAACACACATATGCATGCACACACAAGCACACACATACACACAAGAGCACATACATACGCATGGGCATACATATACATGCACACTAGGAAGGAAGGGAAGGTCATCAAGCTCAAAGCACCAGGCGTACATCCCAAGCTTGCACTGTAGACCACTTGCATGAGTGACTGGGATGGAAGTCAGATGGAAGTCAGAAGTCAGAAGTGCGGCCAGCACTGAGGGCAAGGTGGACAGGACGTTGATTCATGGAGGAATCTCCAGAACACCTGACTCACCAAACCCAGGAACAAATAAGTGATAAAAGTAAAGAACAGTCATCGATCTCTTTCACATTCAGCCAGTAGGGAGACGATGTGTCTCCTTCCACAGCTTGAGCGGCTGTGGCAAGTGGTTTCTTAGCAGGGGCATCTCCCAGGCTCACCTGCCTCTGGGCTAGGGCTGCATCTCCCAGGCTCACCTGCCTCTGGGCTAGGGCTGCATCTCCCAGGCTCACCTGCCTCTGGGCTAGGGCTGCATCTCCCAGGCTCACCTGCCTCTGGGCTAGGGCTGCATCTCCCAGGCTCACCTGCCTCTGGGCTAGGGCTGCACGTGCTGAGTTCTGAGCACTGGAATTTGGACAAATGTGACGTATGTATGTCATTTCCCATAAGCCACTGTAAATCATCTTCCTCTGTCTCTCTTTTCCTAGCAGCTAAATGTGAATGCCCTCCCTGAGAGACAAAAGACACCACACACAGGAATGGTGGCAAATCCATCAGCCCAGCCTCCAATGAAAGGCCCTCATGTCCAACAATGGTTGGGTTGTATGTGACACAGGGAATTTTGGGGTGTTCTTATAACAGTAGCCAGCATTATCCCAACAAATACAAGATCCAGGACCCCAAAGAAACATGCAAAACCCAGGAAAGGACAGAGATTTACCAGCCTTTGAAAAAACACATGAGGAATCAGTCAGTGGCACAAACCCAGTAAGAACCGGAGAATCAGTGGCCCCAGGACAAGCATGCATGGCCCGGAAGGATGGGATCATCCAGGACACACATGGAGGATGGCTCAGAAGTGCCAACCACATTGCCTCAAGGAACATAGACCAAGGAAGCAAGACAAAGCTGGGCACTGTGTGTGTGCCTCTAATCTCAGCACTATGGAAGGCTGAGGCAGGAAGATCACAAGTTCCAGCTCAACCTGGGCAGCTTACCAACTTAGCAAGGCCCTCTCTCAAAATAAAAAGTAAAAAAGTGCAAGGATGTAGCTCAGTGCAAAAGCCCGGGGTTCGATTCCCTGAACCACAAGAGATCAAGAGCAAAGAGAAAGAAGGAGAGAGAGAAGGAGAGGGAGAGGGAAAAGAAGAAAAGACAAGGGAAGGGGGGAAGAGGCGAGAGAAGAGGGGAGAAGAAGAGAGGAGCGGGAGGGGAGGAGACTAGAAAACTGACGAGGCCCACGGCTATTCCACACCTGCCCCGTGGCTCTGGGAGAGTCAGACCTGAGTTCCAGGGTCTCAGGGAAGCCTTGGACCAAGTAAGTGTCTGTCTAAAGAAAAGACTTCAGGGGAATTGGGAGACAGAAGGACAGTGCAAGAAAAAAGAATAAAGGAGCTTTCACTGACTGCAGCCTACTGTGTGCTACACCCTCTGCATTCTGAAGGAGGGTAAGAACCATGTCATTCTCACGTCTGTGGTGTGTTACTGTCACTCCCGGGTGTGCTCAGGAGGAAATGGGCTCTGCTCAAGATCCTGCCTTTGTATGAGGAGTCAGGACTCAGACCTCCCCTGGCGGAATCTGAAGCCTGAGGGCTTCCTCAGTCCTCCTCCTTTAACAGTCCATCTTAGATTCAGGCTCCCACAGACAGGGGAAGGGTGGCCCATCTGAGACATTCCCCAAACTGGAGGAGGGTGTGTAAAACCAAGAGACCCTCCAACCTTGAAACCTCTGTCCAGAAGTGTGTGGGAAGTTTCGATTAAATCACCCAAAATGACTTCATAGTGTATATTTCTTAACATCTGATTCACAGGGTCAAACATAAAACCTTCTCCTGGTGGAAAAAAGAAAATCAAAAATTATTCACAAAATCAGCTCTTACAGATATGGCCAATCAGCAACCTGACCTGCACATGGACCTCTGTCCTTTCATTCCTTCTGGGTCCCCAGAATGAGAGGAGAGGATGGTAAGGAGACAGGTCCTGGCAGCTCTCACTCTAGCCTCCATAATCAGAAGTTTCACAGAGCTTTTAAAAATAAATAGATAGCTGAGGGACGGCACATGTTGTAAGCCCCGCACTCAGGGAGGCTGAGGCAAGAGAATCACAACTTCAAACCCAACCTGGGCAATAAGGCAACATAGAAAAACCCTGTCTCAATATTTGAAAAACACAGAATAAAAAAAGAATGTCTGGGGAACGCAGCTCAGTGTGAAGGACCTGAATTCATGCATCCATCTGCCCATCAATCAATACTAAGATAACATCCTCTTTGCAATACTGGAAAAATAGACATATTTTTACTTCTATAGAGTAAGAAAACCCTATTCCTTGACTTAGGTCTGTCCTGACAATAGACCTGACCCTGAAATGAAGAGAAGAAGAAAAAAAAAAAAAAACAGATGTGTTTTGCTTTGTTTTTTTCCCTCTAGATGACGATAACTACCATGAATCTCCACTTCACTTAAGTCCTTTTATTCATCGGATGAGCTCAGGAGTTTGCTGTCATTGTGCCCAGCCACCTCGGCCCTGGTGAGGCATAGCAGAGGGGGTCTCAGAGGCAGCGGGGAGAGGCCTGCTCACTGGCAGGGAGGGGCTCCCGGCCCACACTCCAAACAAGTTTTCTGGTTGTGTCGTAGATAAGGGGAACCAGCCACTGCTGGAAAGCCATGCTTTCTTCCTGTCCTAGAGAAGACAATTCTGCTTAAAGGGAGCTTTGTTTGAAAGGGAGCCAAAGTATATATATATTTTTTCATGTCTTGGGAGGTTGCTGCTTTTATGTTGTGTCACTCTGTGGAGACCCATTTAGCAGGCTGGGTCCATCAATACTAGCCGATGTTGGATGAGTATGATGAAGGATGGATGCTAATCTTATATCACAGATGACTCTAGGCACTGGAATATGGATGTAGACACAAGACAGACACCATCCCTGCCCATATGAAACTCACACTCTACTAAGACAGATAAGATGCCAATAAAATTTGAGGAACTCCAAGTCATTACACAAGGAAGGGGAAGGTGATGTTAGTAACTGATGACGTGAAGCCCAAAGGAGATGAGCTTTGACCCTGGATGCATGATCAAGAAAAACAGAGCAGACTGGAATTTAACAGAGAGAGAAGAGGAAGTGCAAACGCCCTGAGGCAGACCATACCGGAGTGTTTCAAGAAGTAATAATGAGCTGCAAAGGAGTAAATGGGCATAGAGCCACGGGTCCTGGTATCCAAGAAACAAGCAAGGCAGAAGAGACCAGAGAGGTTGGCACTATTGCAGGAAGCCACAAGAGTCCTTTAAGCATCCTTTCCTGTTGTCTAAAAACCAAACGGTCTATTCTTCTTTTCCTACCATGTCCCCATTTCCAATCACAAGAGGCAGGAAGCGACCTAGTCGGTTTTCTTATTCCTCTTAGAGCTAAAGTCAGACATGTAGCACAACCTCAGAAAGACGTTTTATTCTTTGTTAAGCAATATTCCTTCAGAAACAATCAATATTGAACAGTTGGGCATGTATTGCCACTCATTGGAGGCTGATTCTCGTTCAATAATATGCTATATGTGTCCCTAGCTTACTCACATTTTCCTGCTAGTGAATCCATGTGTGCCATTAACAGATAAATTAAATTATCTACAATTGTTCAGCTACTTAAAAAAAAAAAAAAACTCACTCACTGGAAACCCAGAATCCCCTAAATTCCATTTTCCTCCTTCCAAATGCCAGAGTATAAATGACTACAGGCCAAAGAACCGACACTGCTATCAAGCAAGTGGCTTTGTATGGCTCCCAAAGAACACAGCCTGGGATCACAGGTGGGACAAGGGGCAGGATGAAGATGGGTCACCTCAGAGAGGCGGCAGAAACACCAGTCCCCAGGTCTTCCCAGGGGGAAAGAACTCGAAGAACACTATGGGCCACTCTCCTGCCTCAGACATGGAGAAGCCCACAGATTTATCTACTCTACCGAGGGCAAATTCTCCTTGGGCATGTGCATTAGATCCCATCCTCACCTTCATGGGCCTCAAATCAGAAGAAAGCTACTGAGCTTCCCTCTGCAGTGACGACTTCCTAGGAAAATGTATGAAGAGGAAGCAGGGGGTTGTGCACCTTTGGAAGAGTGGGCGGCCTCCCAGCACCCTCAGATGTGGACAGGATTCAAACACAGAGAGATGGAGAAGAGGCAGTGTCCCAGGAGGGTGACCCCTCTCAAAGCACAGCTGAGTTAGACCACAAGGCTGTGTCTGGGGACCTTTGCTGGGTTGAGTGTGACTATATTTCAGCAACAACTTGGAGAAAGAGATGGAAAACCAGATGAGCAGTGGCCAGTAAGCCCACTGCTCAGGGCCCACCGTGGAAGCCAAGCTCATGTGTTGTCCAAGACACACACAGGATGGCTGTAGGTCACTGACCGGATAGTAGCAGGAAGAAAGGGAAAGAATAACTTAATGTCTGCTACTACAATTTAAGCATGATCTCTCCACCAAGGGTCCATGTGTTGGAAGCTTGATCTCCAGCGAGGCAGTGTTAAAAGGCATGCGACTTAGAGATGCACTATCACCTGTTGCGAGGTGATTGGGCCACTGTAGTGTTGTCATTGGAAGGGATTAAGTAGTTCCTAGAATTCTATTCAGTTCCACAAGAGTGAGTTGTTATAACTCAGCAAGGCTTCTGCTCTCTCCCTTGCTCCCTGTCTCACTATGTGTGCTCTTGCTGACACATGATGGCTCCCTGCACAATACCTTCTACCATGAGCTGATGCAGCCTGGGCAGCCCTTCACAGAGCCTATACCATGCTGTTCAGACTTTCAATCTTCAGAGCTGTGAGTTTTATAAACCTGTTTTCTTTATAAGTTACACAGCCTCAGGCATTTTGTCATAGTAATGGAAAATAGACTAAAACATCCACAAATGGGAGAATAGCTGAAAAAAAACCAGAATACATTTATTTGATTTTAAAACAGTCATGCCAGATCTGAATATACAGATTATCTTTAAGCCATATTGCTGAAATAGAAAAGCAAGTTATAGAATTAAGGCTGGTGCTATTTATGGTGAGGAGAAAAAGGAAGGAGACTAAAGGAAGGAGGGAGGAAAAAAGAGAGAAAGAGAAAGGTAGGAGATATGAAGTAAGTGACAAAGAAGAAGGAAGGAGGAGAGGAGAAAAGTGACAGGAACCTGAGGCCAATTTGAAGAACATTATGGAAAACCAGGAAAGAGAGGAAATAGAACTTATACGGTATGTGATGGAGTATAATCACTCACTTGATTTTCAAAACCCAGCCACTGTCCACTGTCTGAATATTTTGATAATGATGACTGATGATGAATTCAGAATAGTGATTAATAAAAAATGATCTGCTCCTGTACTCCCTCTGATTGTAAATATCAACCTTAATTAATAGTAATCAATGTGAGCAGTAAGAGAAAATCCAAACTGCTTTAATGCACCACTTCAAGGGCTCCTTGTAATATCTGCTGTTGGCAACATGTTAGGCACATTGTGGGGAGTGAGAGGGAGGGCAGGGGCCGGTCTCACGGGAGTAGGACAGCCCCCTTCCCAGGACCCTGGGAAGAAATACTGCTGGAGGAGTGGGAGAGGAGGAGGAACCAAGAGTCACATGATATGACCATGTGGAGCCCTGTGTATGGCTTGCAGCACAACCATGCTGCACACATGTCTAGAATTGTGGGTGCACACACACACACACTCCACACACACACAGGCAGCTCAGGAGCTTTCAGGCCCCCCTCCCAGTCCCACAGGAAAGAGTCCTTGTGTGACATCTGAGCCCTCTCACAGCCTTGTCTCAGCCTCCTTTCCCAGGATCGGCCCCTTCTAGTCATCAACAAATTTCCAACCAGGCAGAGTCATTGTCACCTGAACACATCCCACTTGCTCGCATACTTCATCTTGGTTCCTGCCACACCCTCTTTCCCACATGCTCTCCTCTCTCTCTTCAGTCTCAACCCTGATAAACATTGCAGAAGTCCCACCTCCTCTATGTGTGTCAGACCCATTATCTAATTCTCACAATCTTGGTAGTGTTTTCCCATTTTCTAGAGGGGCATTTAGGGTTCAGAAAGTATTTTGCTGGAGCTCACACAAGCTGCTATTTGGTAGAACTGAGATCCGGAGGCCGGTCTGTTTGACATCATGGTTACAGCTCCTTAGGAGGACACAAACGACAGCAGCACTTGGTTAAGTACCATCAAGGAAGTAGGGGCCTGAAGGGCAGTCGGTTAATTGTCCGGGAAGAAAAGCTGAGCAGACAAGGATGGGTAGAAAAGCCCTTCAGACAAAGTGGCACTTGAGCCAACACACAAAGTAAGCATCCTGGATGGACAATGAGTGTGGGACACACTGGAGGTGCTTGACAGATGCAAGTAAATGAGTAGCACGTGCAAAGGCCAGGAGGCGTGTGCACAGCAGATTCACTGCACACTGGTTACTGGCTTGTCTGAGTCCTGCACAGCAGAACACACTCACAGGCAACATGAGGGGTTTTGTTACTCACAGACAAGCAATAAAGGATAACAGAAGCTGAAAACTCATGGCAAGCATATCCCCAAGATTCATATGAGCATGGTAAGGTACATGGAGTCCTACCTGCATGTGTTTCACTTGTTCCATAGCTGAGGGACCCTGGGAAGCAGCCAGTCCTGGGTTTTACACGTTATACCAATGGGACATGCCAGGCTACAGTGACAAAGGACAGTCCATGTCGGGGTGGGGGGGACTGGAACAGAGCTCTATTGTTCAGACCAACCCCCTGTTATCTCAGGATGCTGCATGCCCAGCACATCTGCAGTTATTTTCAGAAGTACAGTGAGAAAGAGGAGAAACTGCATTCATCCGGAGCCATGTGGATGACTGCTCTGAAGCCTGGGATATCAGGGCCGTTCCAGCATCTCCAAATGGACCACACCACTGATACGCTTTACTTCCCAGAAGGGGTTAAGAGTCCCACAGGCAAGAGGAGGAGAGAGAGATTTGTGATGAGTTCATATTTGTCAAGTAGAAAGTTAAGAGCATGGGCCACAATGGTCCATTTGATCCTATCAACAGAGCGAAGGATGGATTTCTTGAAGTCACCCATGACTCCAGCTGCCTTTATCCATCATGGTGCCAGTGACTTAGTTTTCACATAGGTGACTCCTCTATCATGTGCAAACCAGCCATTTATTAATTTTTGCAACAAGTACTCAACTTCATTACTCACTTTCGAGATCGCACACCGTGTTTACATAATCTTTCTCTGGCTACAGGAGTTGCACAGCAATATCCCCCGGCAGCCGTCGCGGTGAGATACCAGGCATAGTTAGGGATGGCAGTGTTACAAGCCTACGAAGCGATGTAATTACACAGATCCGACCTGCCGCTGCTCTCTTCTGCAAGGCACTCCTGGAATGCAATGTCAAAATTTGCATGCAGGATGCTGACCAATAATGTACATTTTAACTTACCATGGCAAATAAAACTCCATGCCATATGGCTGATTAGAACTACTCTCTCCTTCTCTAAACAGCTGGGTGAAGAACAGCAAGGGAGGCCGGTTGGCAGCTGTACACTCTGATCGTGGCCACAAGCGGCTGCATGGGGCCTGTGCTTCCACAGGTAAGCACCGAGACCGGCCGGGAGGTGAACTGCCACCTCCCCAGAGGGTCTGCGCGGCAGGACAGAGGGTGGCCCAAGACAGGTGTCCCCTGCCAACAGTGCTCTTCGGCTGGCCCAGCACAAACAGGCTCATTTCACATTTTGTAAATAAAATAGTTTAAGGACTTCCAAGGAGAAAATGCTGCCCTGGGCAATGAGAAAAAAGAGGGGAAACAAAAGAATAAAGGCAGCAATTTTTTCAAAGTATGGAGTTGCTGCTGTTTGATCCTAAACACTGCCTCCTGCATATTCCTGATCTCTCTCTCTCTGTCTCTCTCTCTCTGTCTCTCCCTGTCTCTCTCTCTCTCTATCTCTCTCTGCCTCTCTCTCTCTGTCTCTGTCTTTCTCTGTCTCTCTCTGTCTCTCTTTGTCTCTCTGTCTCTCTCTGTGTCTCTCTCTCTATCTCTCTCTCTGTCTCTCTCTGTGTCTCTCTCTCTATCTCTCTCTCTGTCTTTCTCTGTCTCTCTCTTTGTCTCTCTCTGTCTCTCTCTGTCTCTCTCTCTGTCTCTCTCTGTCTCTGTCTCTCTCTGTCTCTGTCTCTCTCTCTGCCTCTCTCTGTCTCTCTGTCTCTCTCTCTCTCTCTGACTCTCCTCTGCATTCCACCTCCTTCAGCCCTGCAGGAATCAGTGGCATTCTGTTGCTGTTCCCTCCCTATGCACACAAGCTCTGGGGACATCTGGGGGAGCCTGACAGTAGTCCTACAATGAAGTTCAGGTTGAAGGGGGTGCCACCCATGCAGTCATACAGGGTCCCATGCTCAGAGAGACCCAGAGTTTGCTGTGAAATTCTTAGTGATTGAACAAGGAGCCATGTTTGCCTTTTGCCCAGAGCCCTGTGAATGATTCAGTTGCTTCTGCCTATGAAATTTATTGGAAGGGATGTGGCTTTTCATGGGAAATCCCCAGAGACACCACCTCAGCTAGGTGACTGAGGTCAAGGTCATCAGTGTTGTGTCAGGTGACAGCACATGTCCCCATTATGATGTGAGCTCAGCGGCCCTTTACCTGTATGGTCTCTCCCTCAGTGACCCACAAACCCAGCTGAACCTGAGAAAGACATCAGATAAACCCACGCTGAAAGATATCCCATCCAGCACCTGATTCAGACTCTAAAATTGTCAGGGTCATCAGAAACAAGGAAAATCTGAGAAGCTAAGACAGCCAAGAGGAGCCTAAAGAGACAGGACAACTAAATGCAGAACACTCGCATTTAAGGGAGCCTGCCAGGGGACTGGGTATTTGGTTGCTTTCTGTACTTTCAACTCAATTTTGCTGTGAACCTGAAGCAGCTCTAAAAATAAAGTTTATTAATTTTTTTTAAAAAAAGGCTGCTGAGTAAGCCAGTGCATGGCTGTAATCCTAGCACTGTGGGAGGCTGAGACAGGAAAATCACAAGTTTGCATTTATCCTAGACAATTTAGCAAATTAGTGGGGTTCTGCCTCAAAATAGAAAATGAAAATTGGCTGGGAATGTGGCTCTGTACAAAGGCCATGGGTCCATGGGTTCAATCCCTAGTACCACACACTCACACACACACACACACACACACACACACACAGCTAAGTGTAATACAGTGTGTTGGATGGGATGCTGGAACAGAATCAGGACAGCATGTAAAAGCTAAGAAAATCTGCATAAGGCCTGATAACAGATCAATACTGGCTCATGAGTTCTGACAAATGTGTTACTGCTCTTAACAGTAGGGGATGCAGGATGTGGAGCACAGGGAAACTCTGTACCGACCTTACAACTTCCCCTTAAACCAAGCACTATTCTAAAAGCAAAAGCTTGCTTACCTCACCCTTACCAGCAAAACAGGTGCAGTTGCACTGACCTGGCTCCATAGGCTGGGAGGACAGAGCAACGGGGCACTGAGGAAAGCCCACCCTGCCCCACTGGCCCCCAGGCATGATTCACCTGGAAGGAGGCTCTTGGTGGCACTATGAAGCAGAATGGCTTAAACTCGTGTAACACTTTAGCTTTGGTGGTCAAAGCTTACCCCGTGGAGACCTCTAGGGTGGTGAGGCCATCAATAACACTATTTCTAGCAGTAAACAGCATGTAGGGAAGAGGTGAGGGAGGGTTAGGGTCAGTCAGAGTGAAGAGGAACTTGTCCCAGCCCGTTTATGAACCTGGTTCCAAAGCAGATCCCTTCCACCTCTGCCATCCCTGGTGGGCTCCCCCATGTAAGGAGCCTGGAGACAGGAGTGTGGGATCTGTGAGCCAGGCTGGGTGGCCTCAGAGAAGCGGGGTGTCCAGGTATGGATGAGGGCATCCGTGGTGGCCTGCATTTCATTCATTAAAAACTGGCTCCATCAGCCACGGGCTGCTGGGTACTCTGGAAGCCGGGGTGGATCTGCAGTGAGGGTGAGCCTGCAGTGCTCCCTCGGGGAGGAGGATTTCACCTGTGAGCCACTGAATGAGAAGAGGTGATGAAGCCTGCAGCACGCAGGGGCTTGGATCACAGCAGCACTTTAGAGCAGGCTGCTGGGAGGTGTCCACTGTGGGAAGTGGGTCTGCAGCCAGCCACCCCAGCCCTGAGTCCCAAAATCTGGGTCTCCCAGTACCAGGGAAAGAAACAATCCCCAGGAGCCTGAGAAGGACCTCCCCTTTATGGGTAGGTGTAGGAGCACTCATATGACCCCTTGATGTCCTCAGCCAAGAGCTGAGTGTGTCTAATTCATCCTGGGGTCCTTTTGTTCCTTACCCCACAGCCAAGGGTCCTGTCCCTGTCCCCAGTGATTGCAGGTCTATATCTGTCTCTGCTTGGTGGCAATGGGTACTGAAGCCCAGATCTGCCAAAACTCCACTCCTTTCTGTCTCTGGGGTTCATCGCCTTTAAGATGCCTCTAACACACCAGCTTCCCACCCCACCAGCTGGCCACCTGCCTTCCACCTGCCCTTCTGCATCAAAGAGCCCTCAGAGTCGGGACTACATGGTAACAGGGACATTTAGGCAAGTGGGACCTTTACAGTTTGTGCTCACTGCTCAGCACATCCCTCTCACTAGGCCATGCACTCCTGGAGAGCTGAAAGGGAAGGTACCCTTAGTAGCCCCTGAACTGGGCCTGGCACTGTGTGGGCCACCGTGCACACCAGCAGCTTCTGATTCTCAGGCAGGCCACTGACCACATCTGCCTCAGATGGGGCTCAGCCTGCCAGCCCCACTGCAGCTGGGCGCCCATACCCAGTCCTCCCTCTCTATCACCCTACTTGCACAGTATGGTCCTCCCTGCCTGAGCTCTGAGACAACAAATTTAGTCACTGAATCTTTCTAGCCCCAACCTGAATCACTGAATTCTTCTCTTTGCCCTAACCTCAGCAGCCTTCTGGGCAATGCTGAGGAAAATGACAAAGATTCTATCTTCAAAAGGCACAAGACAAACTTTGAGAAGCACAAAGAACTTCCAAAAAGTGTATTAGGCAACAAGGACTGTTTTCTGGAATTTTGGTTTCTGGACGATATCATGCAGCAATTCTCACTGTAGGCAGTGAAACATCGCGGGGTGGGACAGCACTGTTGGTTTCATGCCCTTCCCAGCATCAGCTCCAGAGCGGGACCACATCCTTCTCTTTCCCCTCTTTCTGTCAGGACTGCAAAGCACAGGATTCGTACTTTCCAGCTTTGCGGCACAGCGCCTTAGCGGATAAGGAGAAGTGATGGCCAGGCTTGTACGCCTGCTTCCACGGAAATGATGCAGCCCCTTCGGGCTCTTGGAGGCCCCCTCAGGTACACACATAGCCCCACCCATCACAGCACAAGGTCTGACCTCAAGTCACTTCCAGTCTTGCCCCAGCAACTGCCCCTCATAATAACCCAGTGTGAGCCAAGCCTGGTCCCTCCCACCTGCAACTGTAGCACTATGAGAAGCTGAAGTAGGAACATCACAAGTTTGATCCCAGCCCAGGCAATTGCATGATTTAGAAAGGCTTAGTCTCAAAATGAAAAATTTTAAAAGGGCTGGAATGTAGTTCGATGCAAAATTCAATCTCCAGTAACACACACACACACACACGCACACACACACACACACGATGCCCAGTGTCTCGGCCTATTATGGCCTGTATCTAGAAGCCCTTCAGAACCTCATGCAGTCATAGGTGGGGAGTTTCCTAGGTAGCTGGATTAGGGTGTTATACTGAGATTAAGGGTGTAGATAGTAGAAGACTCACCCTGACTATGAGTGGCATCAATCAATAGGCTTGTAACCTGGATGAAATGTCAAGGGTTAGAAAGAAGGCAGGCTTGCTGCTGCTGCTGCTGCTGCTGCTGCTGCTTGCTGTTTGCTGCTTTCTTCCTGCCATGCCATGAATTATTTCTCCTCTGCAATACCACTCTGCCATGCTGCCCTCCCTTGGAGCCAGCTGACTATAGACTGAAACCTCTATAAACTGTGAGCTAAATAAACCTTTCCTCCTTGAACTTGTGGGTGTTGGGTACTTTGTCTCAGCAATGAGGAAAGATAGGGCCCAACCCCAAAACCCCACCTCCCAGACATGACATTTGCAAAGCTATAGCAATGGACAAAACAATAGATCTTAGGGAAGTTAAAGTCAACCTTTCCTCTAGGGCAGGTGATGGAGTAGACAGAGACCTATCCCCCTGCATTGGTCTATTTACTCAAAGATGTTCACTGAAATAGGAAAAAATTGGACACAATCCAAGAACCTGCTGAGAGATACAGGGGTAAAGAGAATGGAACACATTCATATGGTGGAACATTATTCACCCTTTACAAGAGCAGGAAATTCTGACCCACTACAACATGGACACTGGGTTAAGGATAATAACTCAGTCATAAAAGGACAAAGACTACATGGTTCCTCTTATAAGCAGTAACTAGAGCAGTCAAACTCATGGGGACAAAGAACAGGGGTTTGCAGGGGCTGGGGGCAAAGGGAGATGGGAAGCCACTGCTTCACAGGCACAGAGTTTCTGTTTGTTGTTTGTTTTGCAAGATGAAGAGAGTTCCATGAGTGGACAGTGGGGATGAGTACACTGCAGGTGGGCCTGGGGCAGAGGGGAAGAGGGAGACCCTCTGCTCGTGCTCAGTGTGAAGGGCTGCTCGGTTCAGCCTGTGGTGCCAGAAGGTAACAGCAAAGAACTTGGTGGCCTTCTCTGGATGCCTTCCCAGATGAGGCATCTGCCCTCCTAATTTACACCTCTGAGGCCACAGTTGACCCAGGGGAGGAGGATTCAGCAGAGTGGATCTGGTTCTGGGCCATCCTCCTTCCTTATTTCTTTCTTCAAAGGGGATTCCCACTCCTCTGATCTCTTCCCAGCCTGCTCTAACAGGAGCTGCACTCCTCAGGTTTGATGCCTTGGTTTATACATCTGATGACACCTCTCTTCCCTCCAGACTATAAACCCTGGGAGGGCAGGTTGCCAGTAGCACCTCTATGAAATGCTCCCATACAGCAGAATATTAGAGGCCAGAGCTGAGTGTAAAGTTTCCTGTACCCAGCTGGGAACCTGGGCATTCCTACAAGTGCCAGCCCTGGGATGCTTGGCATACAGCATGGTCCTGCAGTCTCCTCTCCCTCTCTGTTCTGCCAGAGCTAACACAAATGCAAGTTCAGGGTCAGGTACAAACACTTGGAGGAGGCAAGAGAAGTGGAAGAGGTGTAAGCAAAGCAATCAGGCTGCCACCTTTGTTTGAGAGGACCTGCAAAACCCTGCCACTGCACTGAGATTTACCTGGAACAGAGAATCATACCTTCTCATCTTCCTGAGGCCCACTCTTCCCTCTGCTAATGTGACCAGGACACAGTACTGGTCACACAGTTACCACATAGAATATATTAGTTGGTTTTGATTGTATCCACTCTTCCAAGCTAAGGTAAGACTCAAAATTATCACAAAAGGAGAGGCAGACATGGAGACTCAGAGAAAGGAATGAAAGAAGTAGATCCCCCTTGTCCTGCAGTCCACTGCACTCCTGTGGGAAGGAGGGGCAGCCTCTCCTGGACAGTGTAGCCTCTTCAGGACCTTGCTCAGCCATGCCTACCAGAGTTTCTCCTTAGATGTCCAGAGCAGGAAGGCAAATACTTCTGCTACGGGCAGAATCTTACACCACTGCATTTCAGGCACTGGTTGTTCAAGCTCCATGCTCCTCCTTCTGAATCTCGGTGGGAAATCTTCTATCTCCCACTGTCAGCTATAGGTCTGGATGAGATTAGATGCCCCCTCTCCTCCCCTCCAAGAGTTGACCCTGCTTGAATGAGCCAAATGCTGCCCCTTGGAGAAGAGGATGGGGTAGATGGCAGATCATGGGGAGCCATGAAGGCTGACTGGGGTCTCAGTCTTCTGCGTTTTTCATCCCCCCACAATCCTTCACAAGTGAGGCCCAGAGAAAGAAAGTGAGCTGCTCAAGTAGCCCAGCAGGGTGCTTAAAACCTACAAATGGATACAGGACCCAGCTTCAGTTGAAGTGGGTATATCCTGCTCTGAGCCATTTGGTAAACATCAGAAAACTCCCTTTGTCCCTGGCTCATCCCTGGATTTACCATCCAAGTCTTGTGATGTATTTCATCAGGGAATAAAAGACAATGAGGTTTACTTCACATAGGATGGGGGCACAATCTGTTCACACAACTGGATGAACTCCTGTATAACAGAAGTGACAGTTCCTAAGCCAGGTAAGATTGGTTTGGGTTAAACAAAGCCTGACCCTCCTTTCCCATGGGGGGGCTCCTAAGTTCTCAGCATGATCTGTTTGTAAGGTCCTAGGGAGAGTCACACACCACTGCGCTCCTGTCCCAGCCCATGAATAGGTGACTAAGAGGGCCTGGGATGAGGAAACCAGAGTCTGCTATTGCTGCCAGCGTGGACAAGAGTCCTGGCTCCCCCTGGCTGCTCTCACTCCTGGAGACCCTGGGTGGGGCAAGCAGCCAGCCAAGGTGATCCCCACTGCTCTGGAGTAGATGCTCCCATCGTTCCTTGAAACCTGGACTCTTTCGGATGTAACCAGACACTGATTCAGACTGTGGTTCACCGCCAGAGAGAGGGGACAACAGGCAGCCACAGAGCATGCAGAGTGTCTGGAAGTCACCAACACTGGCCAGGTTCTTTTACTTAAAATGACTTACATAGCTGATGAGGCTGCTCAGCTCCTTCAAGTCTTTTTGGAACCAGTGTGAACATCGAGGGGCCCCAAGAGCCCTTGTGTGATAAACTCTCCCAGTGTCTCCCTACTCTATGAATGACTCACCCCCAACCACAGGCTGGCACTTTCTGGTGGCTGAGATGTGACTCTACTCACCTTCACATCCCCAGCACCTTCTGCTCAGCATTCAGACCCCGCTTAATAAGCATTTCATCCTTCAGTGAACAAATAAATGAATTAATGATTGAACAAACAAGCGAGTGTACTTATGAATGGACAAATGAGTCGCAGGTTACCCCAGCGATGGGGAAAGAGCTAGCTTCAAGGAAGGTGGTCAGAGGAGGGATTTGCTCATGGTGAAGATACCAGCATAGGTCGAGGCTGCCTTTTGCCGCAGCACGATGCTGGATGCTACACATCTGCAGCCTTGGGGCCACCTGCCTGTGACCAGAGACTCAACTGCTAAGTATTTTCACCTAAGGAAATAATTGTGCAGATGTCAGAACCACCAGGACACAGACACTGCAAAAATGTTCTCCCTACTTGTCAGAGAGAAAAAAAATGGAAACAAGTCCTAATTCAGGGATGGGAATCTGTGTTTTATAGACATGATTATTTTTCCTTTGTGTTTTTATAGTTCTACAATCTTTTCAAGGGTATAAATCATCCAGAAACCTACAAAATCCTGAGATCTTAGGAGCCCTAGATCACTGATCAGGGAATAGATGGTAAGAACTTTGGAAGTTACTCTTAGGCTGTGGCCACATTTGGGGAGAGGAGAGGAAGACGCTGTGTGAAGCTTGGAAACACAGCCCAACTGTTACTATAAGACTAGAACCTGCAAATAACAGTCTGTGAGCCAAACCTAGCCTGTGGCATGTTTCTGTAAATAAAGTTTTATTGGTACACCATGACACCCTTTCATTTACAGCAGAAGTGAATGCATGCTACAGATTACATGGCCTTAAAATCTAAATACTTAGTGTCTGGCTTTTTACTGGAAAATGTTGCTGACCCCTGTGTGAACGATTCAGTAACAAAAAACATCTGTGACATGCATTTCAGTAAGGACTTGTGTAAAAGTAGGTACAGAATGATCCTTCTTAGGCCAAATACATGTTCAGATGCATAAAAAGGACTGGAAAGGTATAAATTTAAATGTTCACCGTGTTATTTCTAAGTAGTGGTAAACACAGATAGTTGAACATTATTTCTCTTTATCTACTATACAGTCAAGACGGACAAGAATTACTTTACAATAAAGGGGAAATAAGGTCATTACATACCACTAGCAGCCACAAAGTCAGTAAATGGCCTCTTGGAGAAGACCCACTGAAAAGGTTATGAAGGTTACTAGCAAGGATCCTTCTGAAGGCTCAGAACCAGCTGGGAATGGACACGAACTCTGCCAACGTTTCTCTAACTGAGATTATGATACCACAAGGACTTTGCACAGGGATCCCTTCACTTTGTTACTAAATAATAAAATGACTACAGTGAAATAAAATAAAATATCTATTCTAGCATAAAATCAAGCAAAACATATTTATTAACAGAGAGGGTCATGTATGTGCCTTGGTCAAACAACCACTGCATACTTTTTGTGTTGAACTCAACATAAGCACATTGGAAATGTCCCAAAATGCCTCTCAAGATGATTGGAGCCAACTGGGGATTTCCAAAAACCACCACCAACAAGCCTGGGTGTAAAAGCACCTGGACATTACTCTAATGAAAAGAAGAGAATGCCTGAGGCAGGGGATCTATTTCCTTCTGAATCCACTAGCTTTGGTTCTGAGATTCAATAAAAGTGGCGTCAGCCAAAATTCCATAAGGTGGCCCTACAAGGGAAAGAAGGAATTCCTCTATGGGACATCCTAGACCTGAGGCACTTGATAAACACAGAAAGGCTTCCCAGAGGTAACCCTGCCTCACCTGGAAAGCCAAAAAATGACCCTGTGCTTCGAAAACAAGTGTCATAGTGTCAAAGCCAAGCCCACTCACGACCCTCTTCCTCATGCCCATATCCGAGTCAGCATCCTGGCTGGGCACCCTAGGAAGAGGGTTGGTTGCCCATGTGGTGTGGTGGGCAGCCCAGCCAAGGATCAGCTTGTGCTATGCCTCTCACTTCTCCCAGACACATGCCACATGTCACACAAAAAGCCCAAGGCACACAGCAACAAAGAGATGCGTCCCATAAGAAGCTAAGCCCTGGACAACTTTCTCTTGGTAGGGGATAAAAAAAAAAAAAATCCCAGGAAGCAAATGAATTGCTCCTGGCCACCTTCCAAGGTCTGTAGTACAGCTCCATTCTGCCTCTGCTGCCCATCAGGTAGCCGTGGAGGATGTTCAGACTCGCAGTGTTTTGGAAAGCCACAGTCCTTTTGAAGATTTGGATCAGAGAAAGGGTGGTGGCAAATCCCTGTGCTTAGCTCAGCCTTGGCACAAATTGAGGCACGGAGTTCCATATCCTATCTCCTCAAACATCTAGAAGCAAAGCTTTCATTCCTTACAGTACACTAATCAGCCCTAATATCAAAGGGTTGCGTCTGTAACCAGAAGAATGGACGCCAGCTCCATTTCCTCAGAACCACAGCATAGAAGGTCACAGGTGAAGACATGAAGCAAAATGCAAGACAGAATAACTAGATGGAGAGGCTATCCCAGGAATCTCAGTCCTCTCCTGACAAAGATGACCTATGCCAGACTTGGGTCCTAGAATTAACTGGAGAGGCCTAGCAGAAAGAAAACCCACATTTGAGCCACATGGCTCCCAGAGGACCCCTGTGCTACTCAGGTGTCTCAACACTCGGGCTCTGCCCAAGAAACAAATCCCAAAGCTCTGCCCATATCTTGCTCCCCTAAATTCCTCTGGGGAGGGTCTATGGCTTTTGGAGAAGAGCTTTCCAGATGGCGCCTGCCTGTGGCAGTGCCAAGCTCCACAGCTTAAGTAAATGTTGCCATCGTCCTGTCCTGCCAGGAAAAGGCAAGGGGGACCCACGGCTTCTCCCAGTTGCAACGACACTCCTTTCCTGAGATCAGAGAGCCCCCGCCACACTGCCAACTGCCCACCTGCTCTCTGCTCTGCAGTCCTCTTGGAGGGCCTCTGCATTTTCAAGCTGCACCGAACCCTCTCCTCCTTCCTGGAGGTGCCAGGCTACTACTCGACATGGGTGCAAAGATGCCTGTCAGATGCCAGCAAAAGAGAGGAAGGCAGAGATGTGAGAAGCCCAGGACAGAATACAGGCCCCAGGGTTGCAGATGGCAAAGGTCCAGCCCAGTCATCATGAATTTGGGAAGTCTGCATGAATCCAATCTCCTGATCTCCGCAGGTGTTTCACCATCCTACCATCAGTGCTGCAACGCAGTTCTACAGTTAAAGGAGTTAACTGCTCACTCCTCGACCTCCTGGGTTCACAATGCTCCCACTGCTCCCTGCATGGTGCTTTTCCAACAGAGTCCCTCTGCACTCCGTCTCCAGACCCTCATATATCCCACGTGGACCCCTCTAGGGTCCAGCAGGGTCTTGAGGGCCAGTAAAACAAGGGGCCTGTTGAAACGGGAAAGATCAGGGAACCTATGAAGAAGAGGAAGAGGAACAAATGGCCTGAGGCAGTCTTCCTTGACTTCCCTTCCCAGAAGTGTGTTTATGAGCAGGGCATGAAGTTTCAGACCAGAGAAGAAACTCAAGGATCAGCAGCCTAGTGCAGAAGGGTCTCAGGTGGGCAGGAAGAACTCAAGTGGCCCTGCAGACAGAGGCTACCTCCACTGCGGACAGTAAAAACACAGGGCAGTGAGCAGAATTTCCTAGACACCTGAAGCATAGTGAGCGAGGGAGTGAAAGGCAGCTCTTGCCAAGTTCAGGATACCTGCCCCCAGCAACCCACCAAGCAGAGGACACAGGAAGTTGGTTGCAATGCAAATGGCTCTTTCCAGCCCCAGCATCCCCAGGATGGTGGCCAGCACCGGAGTTAGAATCTCCAGTTCAAGTTAATGGGAAGCATGCAGCTAAGGCTTCATGCTCTGTTTTGAAAACTGACCCTTAATTCTTCACCTCATTGTAACCTGTCCTTAGTTAATCAGTACCTCCTTTATGGCCATTAAATTTAGAATTAAATGAACCTTTCTTGTGTTTACATGAATAGGCAAAGAAAGCTTTGTGGAGCACTTTGGGCTTCTCAGAGCTCAGTGGACAGCATCTCTTGAAGGACTTGAGAGGAGGAGGGGGAACCCTGGCTGCATAGTACCCACTGTGCAGATGGGAAAACTGAGACCAGCATGGAAACATTGGTAGGGCTTGAGCAACCCCAACCTAATCCCTTGCATGTGCTATCGAATGGAAGAGAGATTCACTAGGATTTTATGTTACATATCTTCTATGACACACTTTCAATCTGAAGTTCTGGCATTGATACGATTTCACTTTCTGAGACACTAAGTGACAGTGGCACGGAGCTCCAAGGAAGTGAGGTTTATAGCCACAAAAGGGGTAAAAGAAACAGCAAAAGTGTTAGAGTATCACTGAGTGTTCCCAAATAATTGCTCCTAAACACAAGACAATAAAAGTTAACTGAGTGAATGGGAAGTTTATTAAAAAAGAAAAAAAAAAAAAAAAGAGCTGTCGGTAATCCTCTGGCTCCCTGAAAAGAAGACGAGGGACGTACCCAGCGCAGAAGACTACTTTTGTCCCCATGTCAGCAGACTGCTGGGTGAATGACCACCCCATGGCCCAGTGGAAGAGAGAGAGCCCAAAGGAATCATGTGGGCTCCTGACCCTTGCCCCCGCTGACGTTGCCCAGGAGTCGTGAGCAGCAGATCATTCCAGAAGGATGGCTACCTCGGCGCTCAGCTTGGCAGAGGGGCCTGGGTCAGCGTCTGCCTGGGCACAGCTTCGGCACACACGCGCCGAGCCTCTGTAAATCTCCACAAACACGGCGGCCGCCTGCACACGCTCCCACGACGGGGACGGAAGGGCTGCATATGGCACACGGTTTTAACAGCTGAGCTTTAAAAAAAGTGCAGCTTTTCATCTCACTGAACCAGCTTCCAAATTAGGAGGTGGGGGGGAGACAGGCTGGGGGGTGGGAGCGAGGGGCAGGGAAAAAAGGAAGCCAGGATGGGAAGAGGCAGCCTTAACAATAAATTTGATTTTACAAGAAGTTTCAGACTGTTATCTGCTCCAAAGCTCCCTTTGGAAATTGAAATAATGCTCTCAGCAGGTCATCCCCAAGTTTGCTAGTTTCTATTATCTAAAAAAATAACTTGCAACCTTTTTTTTTTTTCTCTGACAAAAAAGAAAATGCATCCAGGACTGAGTCACTCACGTGCTTTAGACTGGGTTAAAAATTTTTAAGTAAATTTATAAATGGGATTATTGTTTTCCAGAGTTCTGCTCTGCAAAGAGATTAGTGGCAACTCTGCCCAGCGGGTATTGCCTGGTCCTTCTAATTCCCTGCCTGGAGGTGGAAGGTGGCTGGAAAGAAACTGGAATAAGGTGCCCGACACCCACACTTTTCCCGGAATTGCCTGGAAACTTTTACTTTCTGTTTCCTCTGCTGATAATGACTGTCTCCGCTCTGCAGCCAGCTCCCCTCTCCCCCCCGCAGCCCCCTGTTGCTGCAGCCGTCCCTGAGCTCCAGTATAAAGTTTGGCTTTTGCAGCAGGAAGCAGCTGGGCCAAGCAACCAGCGAATGATAATGACCTCAGAAATCTGCTGTTCGCTCGGCAACAATAGGGTGCTCAGTCTACTGGAAAATTGTGTTCATCAGCTAACTCTGCTCAGTTACTAATTGACATTGCCAAATATTTTAAGAACAATTGGAATGCACAAGCAAAAAAAAAAAAAAAGAAGAAGATCTTAATCCTCCGACTTTAAATTTTTCTTTCTTTCTTTCTTTTTTTCTTTTCTTTCTTTTTTTTCACTTCTTTTTCTTCTTTTGGGTGCCTGGATTTGTTTGTGTGGAGCAGGCAGTGGTTATCATGAATGGGGGTGGGGAAGGGGAGCCACAGGAGAAAAAGAGGTGGAAAAGAAAGAAAATCTATCATATCACTATACACCCCATGTAAATGCAAGGAGCCCAGGATAAAGGCTTTTGAGGCTGTGGTCAATGGGCATACACAGGATGGAGACCCAGCATTTCAGGAATGCGGCTCAGGCACAAAAGAAGACCCCGCAGGGCTTTTAGCCCAGCTGATCAAATAATCCTTGTCCATCTCAAAATATTATAGCACAAGAAGTAGGGGTTAATGATATTTTCATCTTTGCATCTCTCCCTGGCTTTCCATTGATCAGACAACTTAGTTGACTTTATTTAATGAACAGAGGGTCAATGCATTCAATTACCCCCTTCCTGCCATCAACACTTCAATTATCCCCACTCCAAAATTATGGAGAATTCGGAAGGTAACTCCCCTGTTGGATATAATGAACAGTATTGTTTCTTAGTACATTAAGTTTTAATTATTTGAAGTGCGATTTCCAAAGCAAAATCTGAAGAAACAGAACTTTGGTGGTTTTCTGACTCAGAGCAAAGCCAGGATCCAAGATCAGTCTTAGAGGAGGGTTTTAGGGAAAGATGCAAAGCTTAATGCCATCAGAGCACTTGCACGCAAGCCAGAAATGAGAAGGCATCAAAACAGCCGCCCCGCTCTCTAAATGTCATAAAAGAGTAAAATTTATAAGCTGCTGCTTTCCAAATAGTTTCCCTTTGCATTGTACACGGAGACAGAAATGACATCTACCGTGGTGTGAAATTATTGGTGAGTCAAATAAACAACAACAAAAGTAAAACAAAGGGAAGAGATGGGGAAGTGATCTGTGTGACTAGCTTTGTCCATTTTCTGTTAGAAAATATGACCTCTCAGTTTGTCAAAGGTCCTAGTTTTCGCAGTTGATCTTAAGCTTGGTTCTCAGCAGTTTGGAGAGCCAAAGAACAAACACATTTTCTGGTTCACTGGAATCATTTTCACATGTTCACTGATTCAAACATTCTTTTGCTCACATAACAAACAGCTGCATCCCACATTAGCCTAGCCAGTGACAGTCACCCATCTCAGCAATAACTGTTTGATTGCAAACTTGACCCCTTCTTCGTCTCGGTCTGAGCAAGACATTTTTAAACAGCCACTCCGTTCCCAATCCTCCTTGGCAAAGAATTACATCAGATAACAAAGGACGTCTCTGCCACTCATTGTAAGCCTTCTTCTAGAGATCTGTTCTAAGAGGCTCTGGTAAAAAGGTTTTTATGATGAATTCAGAACTACTATCATGTTAAGAGCAGCGATTTATAAAGAAGAATTCATTGGTTAAGATCTGAAAAAATAGTTTCTCAGGCCCTACTGACCCAGTTTTCAACAAAAAAAGAATCGAGGGATGCAAATTAAGTTTTGTGACATTGTTATGCAGTCTGAGAAATTTGTAAAACCATGTTCTGCAGTTATTTCTTAATGGAAGCCTTAATAAGTACTTCTTTCTTTACTTAAGGGCTTAAAATTTTTTTTTTCCTCCCCTTCACCTTGCAGGTTTCTCTCTAACAGGTAATAATAAAATACCTATTGTGTCGAGATTTTTATTTAAATTCTTATTTTAATAGCACTTTAGACAAGTAATACTTGTTTAAAAATAAGAAGGGAAACTAACCAGATTTGGTTGAGAGTCCTAAATCCCAAGAAAACCTCAATGCCCCAGACGTGCAGCTGATTTAGGCTGCATACTGGTCTGCCATCAGTTTTCCTACTTAGTCAGAAAATTACGAAAGGGTCTAATTTGAATATGAAGAAAACAAAGAAGGCAACCAGAAATGAAAGAATCAGTATTCACAATTGTAAAACCCTTCAATGAAGGGAAATAAAAGTGAGAAGATAACCACAACTCAAGTATAACTCTTTTGAGTCATGAGCACGGTTGGTTCTTTTAAGCAAAATGGGTTGTTGTTGTTGTTGTTGTTTTTTTTTTCAGCTGGGTATTTAGAGATAGGGAAGCAACAGAGACAGGAACAGCACGAGGCTATCACTTGGCCAGAAGGCCAGAAAACCATGGGAAACACATCATTAATGAAGCCGAGCAATTGGTGGCAGAATATTCTGCAGAGATGTTCTCTTTTCAGCAGGTGTGGGAGAGAGGTGGAAATCTGTAGATGCTCACCCACGTCACTCCAAAAACTTAGGGGTGCCAGTTTGCTCTTTGAAAGGTCTCCAATCCAAGAACAGTTGAGACTACTCCCCAGAAGAGGCCACACCCTACAAGGCTGCAAGGAGTCTCTCCCGAAGGACAGCAGGAGGAGGCTGGCACCTGCGGCCTCTGCAGTGTGGGGATCCATCCCTGCAGTAACCCCACCGTCAGGCAGGACAATGCACAAGCCTTCCCTGTGTATCTGAAGACGCTCCATGTAGTATGACCTCATTTTTCCTCGGTGGTGCTTGGGTTCCTGGTGAGACTCTTCCAAACTGCCTCACCAGTAATAAATCGTAAGCAAGTCTGGGACTCCAGGAGTAGACAGTGTGTTTCATGGGTATTTAAGCAGCGGCATTAAGTGCTATCGGAATCTCAGGAATGTGCAGCTCAGATTTATGTGTCTTAACAATTCTTTACTGGTTTGTAATAAGCCGGCGTACCCACACTTTATTTTAATACTAATTTCACCCTAGGAGAAGGGTAGGCTGAAGCATGACAATAACAACAAAACCTAACCAGCATCTACTTAATAACTATAGCAGTAAATTGCTTCTAAGACTGAAATATTTATTGAAGCTAAGAAGGAGGGAAAAAAGAAGAGAAAACTTTTTAAAAATGACCCTCAACAGTATGCTGCCACATCTTTAACAGTGGGCAGTGGAGTGCCTCGAGGTGCCTCAAACTGTCTTTCATTTTCTAGACTCAATGGCTGATTGCAGAAATCAATGTTGCCATTAGTAACAGGGTATTTGTTATGGCATGATTTCCTCTGTTGTTAGGCGGCAGAATGATTACAGTATTAGCGAGGTGCTTTCTTTATAAAGGGCTAGAGATATAACTTTCAATTTACTATCCATTAGTAAGGGACTTTGGAAATACGGATGAAGGCAACCTCTTACCTGCTGTTAGGTAGTGACTTTATTTCAGCTGTCTTAGGCTAGTAGTTTTTTTGGGGTTTTTTCTTTTTAAATGTTTTGATTTTTTTTCCCCCAAACAGGGCCAGGATGCTTTATCGTTTCACAGACATTTTGATGACAGATTTTCTGCTTTGCTATTTTAGACCCCAAAGCTGTATTGGCCATGTAACACAGTGCAATTTAAGACACGCAGGCTCGTATCTGGACTCCAAACCTCTGTGCCTGGCTAAACCATCAGAGGAAAGCAGTGTGTCCTCCGGGTCACATGGACCTGACAAGTGAACCAGGTGGGAATTCTGGAAGGGGACAGGAGATAGGTTTGGTCTGGAGAAAGACATTAGGAGAGAATTCCTAAATGAGAAAATTGTGGGGCTATACTCAGAGAGGAGGGAGAGAAAGCATTTGAGCCATGGTCAGCTCTTCTGTTTTGAAGATGAGGCTATGGTAGAGGGAGCCCGTGTATAAATGGGGCTGAGGAAGTGCAGGGCAAGAGCAAGCTACGCCCCACTTAAAAACACGCCATCTGGCCATCTCCACTACGTGGGGAAGGATCCCTCATCTTTTCTGGTAGCCAGTGTTCCAGTGTTCAGGAAAAGGCCAATGAGTTGGAACCAAAGCCCTGTCTTTGCAGAGGGCAGGTTGAAGGGCAGAGTGGCAGGGCTCAGCATCCCCCAAGCTCACACCTACCCGTGCAGCCACACTGACCTCAGAACCAACTTGAGAACATGTGCAGAACCACGCAACCCTCCAGGCAGGGCCCTGTGCCAGCTGCTTGTCCCCCATCTTCCCAGCCAACCTACCTGAGGAGGACGGCGAGGAAGGATGAGGGCTGTCCTCCTGGGCACTCCCGGTCTGCGAGAGGCCGCCTCCAACCCCACTCTCCTCAGTGACATTGGAGGAGCCCGGCGTGGTCGACCGGCTCACCGACTGGGACTCTTGGTCACTGCCAGAGCCGCGCCGCTCATCCAGGCCTGCGCGCAGCACATCGTCATCCCCCCGGCGGTCCCTCTTGTGGACACGGGAATGGACGACCACTTGGTGGTAGGTGCGAAACACACGGCCACAGTCAGGGCACTCAGTGGGCTTTTCTTTTATGTTCCCAGGACTCTGCAGGTTATATTCGAGCGTCTGGTTCAGCCCATGGGACAAAAAATCCCGACTGCCTTCTAAGGGGTCGAGCTTAGTTGGCAGGTCTCTCTGATTGCCCACTTTAGTGCTGTGAACCAAATCAGCAGGCATTTTCTGCTTGGAGCCATCTGCTCCCACTAACACGTACTCCCGCTTCTCCTTATCAAACAGAGCTCCAGCGTTTGCCAAAGCGTCTTCGTGGTTGCGCTGGAGCTGATGCTCTTTAGATAAGAAGCCATGTTCCATGGCCATGCCCCTGGCCATCAGCTGCCAAGCCTGGTAACTGTTCACCGGGTCCATCTCTGCAGCTTTGGCAGCCGCCTGCAGCCGCTCAATGCAGCTGGATTTCAGCGGTGGCACGAGGGTGAGGCATCCCAGGAGCGAGTGTTTGTCACCCTCGGGGACACCATGTGCCACGCTGGAGATGGGTGACAGCAGCTTCCCCAGTACCTCTTTCTCCTTCACGGGCAGCTCCCCCTTGCCGTAGAGCTGGCCGGGCTCGCTAAGACCGGCTTTGTCGGGGGCTGTGAAGCCACTCTGCAGGCAGGAGAGGTACCTGGAGTACAGGTTGGCATGGGCCTCTTGGGACATGCCACCCATGGGCACGGGCACCTCGGGCTCGCTGGGGGACTTGTTCTTCACCGACAGCTTGTTGAGGTGGACCTTCATGTGGTTCTTGAGGAACCAGGGCTCCTTGAAGCGCCGGCCGCAGATCTGACAGCAGTGCTCAAAGGAGTCTTTGTGCTTCCGCATGTGGCCCTTCAGGAACCACGCCTGGCTGAACACCTGGCCGCACACCTCGCAGCGGAACTCGCTGGCCGAGTGCTCGCCGCCGCTGCTGGGGCCCTGGCCCTGCGCAGACTCAGCGGTGATGTGGGCCTTCTCCACGTGGCTGATCAGCTCCTCCTCCTGCGAGGCCGCGAAGTCGCACAGCGTGCACTTGTAGGGCTTGTGCAGGATGCGAATGTGCCGCTCCAGCTCCTCCCGCTTCTTGAATTTGCCTTTGCAGAAAGTACAGCGGAAGCCGGCGGCCGGGGCCACCGCGTCCTCCTGCACGCTGACGGGCTTAGGCGAGGGCACCGGGTTGGCCACGTCGGGCACGCTGTGGCTGGCGGGCAGGGCCAGGTTGCAGGTGGCCAGCGGGGCCTGCTGTACGTGCGGCGGGGGCTTCAGGTCAGGCCGGGGCTGCAGCAGGCTGCTCTTCAGCTGCTTGTCCCGCAGGATGGCCCTCTCCTCCAGCTCGTGCAGCAGGCGGTTCTCCTCGCGCACCCGCCCGCGCCCCTTCCCCAGGTTGCCCAGCTTGTGGGTCCGCAGGTGAATCTTGAGGTTGCCCTTCTGCGCCGCGCGGTGGTCGCAGTAAGGACACTTGAAGGGCTTCTCTCCCGTGTGCGTGCGCATGTGCAGAGACAGGATGCTGTTGAACCGGAAGCGCTTGCCGCAGAGGGGACACGGGTACTTGCGGTTTTTGCGCGCGTCGTCCTCGATGTCGCTCATCTGGGACATGATGCCCAGGTTCTGCCCGTTGAGGAACTGCTGCAGGTCCACGCGCCCGTTGAGGCTGGTGTCCACATCGCGGCCCAGCTGGTTAGCCAGGAGCGCCATCTGACTGCCCATGGGCTGGCCACTCATGGGCACGTGGGCCTTCTCATCCAGGGCTGCGGGGGCCTTCTCCTCGGGGTTGGGCCTGGGGTGCAGCTCCGGGAAGGCATGGCTGAGCTGTGAGGTGATCTGGTGTAGCTTCTGACTCATGGCATACTGGCCGTTAAGGACTGGGCTGCTCAGGTGGGGCTCAGCTTCAGGGGCCGCCGAGGACACTCCAAGGCACAGACTGGCTTCTTCCATCCCTAAAAATAAAGGCAGAGTTCAGATCTGTGCCAGGTACCCGTGGTGCAGAGAAGCAACAGCATCAGCTGGTGGGGAATTTGCATTTCATGCCTTACCTACACATAATAATGCTAAAGAATTATAGTCAAAAACAATAATAAAAAAATGAATTATTAAATGCCAATTATGCAATATGGCACTGCTCCTCCAATTTGTTTTGGCGATGGATCGTCTTCCTTATATTTTCTATTTACAGACTGCAATTATTCATTCACATTTAAATTATTAATGTTTTACCACTTTCAACACCTAATAACGAATCAAGGGTCTACGTGTGAAACTTTTCCTTCTTTTCCTCCTTGTAGTACCTGTACCTGTTGGTTCAGTCCAAACTTTGCCTTGGAACAGAATGGCTTCAACTGTAAGACCAAATAGACTCACCCAGAACTTTTGTTTCCATCTGCTATATTCAATACACTCACCAGTCTGAGATGAAAGAGATCGTTTTATGATTTGGGGGAAAAAAAAAACCAATGGCATGATATTTACTGGTACATAATAAAACAAGATAATGTTTTGGGAAAAAATAAAGTAAAGGACAGGCTTTAGAACAATAAAAGGGATTTTGCTTTAGTCAACAAAAAGTGCAGTAATATCTCATTAAGCTGATTAGTATGCTGCTTAGAAACAGTACTAGGTGCTGTAACACATGATTATAATCATAAAAATCCTTCAGTGTTTGCAAGGAAGCATTAACGAGGTATATTAAATTTTAAGGAGACTGTGAGTAGCGGCTTTGCAAACCTCAGAGATTAAGATTTAACCCTTATGTTACGAAACACTGTTATTTTATCATTTGGTAACTGTGTCCATCAAAAGAAGCATAAATTATCCCCTGGTGGAATCATAGCGAATGTGGAGACTGCTCAAATTTGGGTGGAGGCTAAGACATCACAGAATGGATTCCTCCTGTCCTTCAACAGGCAAGACAGTAAAGGTGGGGACTTTGATTGGGTTTAAAGATCTTTTATAGAACTAGATAAAAACCAATTAAAACCCAAGGATGATGCCATAGGAAGTCTCAAACAAGTTTGAGTGTTTTTAATAACTTTCCCAATATGCAGTAATGAGTACAAATTGTACCTGCAGTATGTGTTTTGCAGAAAATTAGAACTCAAAGCTGTTTACTAAACACTAACACTCAAAGCTAGTCTGTGTAATTGTCTTTAATAGTCTTCTCTGCCCCTCTGCAGCCTGCGCAGAATGGGAAAGCCAGGCCACTCCAGGTGAGTCGGAGGGTACAAATCCTCCACATCACAGCCTTCAAGCGTTTGGCTTTGAAAGGCACAAAACCACGCCTGGAGTCCTATTTCCAGCTAATGGCTTCCAACCCAATGAATTCCAACCAGTCTGAATTCACTTCCTGCCTCCAGAATGGCTTGTGCATATCTCTCCTCTTTGTATCCCAATATTTAGGTACATTGGCCAGGCAAGTGGTCCAGGATTTATGTTTTAGCCAGAACTGTGGGGTCAAGCAACTCCCCAGGAAGTCCATAGGGACAGAGCCCAACTGTGGACGAAACACGTCAGCCTTGATGGGATCTGCTGCTTGCTGGGCCTCCCACCAGAGACACTGTCCCGATAGAAGTACTGACCTCCTTGGCAAGAAGAGGATCTGTGAGTCCATCTTGCAAAGGAAGGGAAGACAAAAAATGGGTGGCCAGGCATAATGGCACATGCCTGTAAGTCCAGATTCTGGGATGATGAGGCAGGAGAATCATAAGTTCAAGCCCAACCTGGGTAACTGTCTCCAAATAGAAAATTTTAAAAGGCTTAGGAATTTGAAGGTTTTAGGTTCAATCTTCAGTACACAGAAAGGAAGGAAACAAGAAAGAAAGGGAGGAAGGAAAAGAGGAAGAGAGGGGTAAAGAGAGAAGGAAAAGCACAGAAGTGGTAGAGGAAGGGACAGGATGGAGAAAGAGACATGGGTGTGTATTTCCAGGAGGGAGAAGGTCTACAGTCATTGTGAAGGACTATGTCTATGAATAGTGACGCGGGCCACTGAGCATACACACACATACACTGAGAGGGACAGGTCACTTGTGATAAAGAAGACTTCCAACTTGCCATCTTTCTGGTATTTTGTGGCAAATTAAAAAAAAAAAAAAAGCAAGCCCATCTTTAAGATTGGTCAAGTCCGCCTTGGCAACAAAAAAGCCCTAGGGCTTGCAGAAGAGCAGGTTTGCCTTAGGTCAGTATTCTCCGCATGGGTGGAGGACTGACTAAATAGACCCTAGAAGCACAGCCCATAAAAGAAGTCATCCCCAAAGGATGGCCGACTTGGTGTGGCTTGGTTTCAGCTCTTGCACCAGCCCAGGAGCATCTGCAATCAGCTGTGTGCCTGAAAGGGTCTTGGGCCACCACTCAGAAGCTGAAAGTTCATAAACCAAGAAAAAGCTACTGTCACCACCATCTGTCTTATTCCAAGTGCCCATGGTGATCATTCCAGGCTTTGGTGACCACTGATGCCATCACTACTGGACATTAGGAGACAAAGGGCAAGTACGACTTTCAGAACTTGACAGATCACCATAGAGCAGACCCCAAGGTTTTTGAGGAAGATGTTTGTAGGAATAAACAAGCCTGGGAGAAGCCTGAAAAGAGCCTTAATGTGAGGCATGGCTGGATAAGATGTTCCCTGGGTGTCCTCTGAGGTTCCACAAGCAGGTAAAGCTGAGGCTGCTGCTATGGGCAGTCCGGACCAATGTCTGCTGCTCTGAACTCAGAGCAAAAAAAGGCAACAGAATTCTTGGAAAGAGTGTGGGGTAATTGGTGTGCTCTCCCTGGGCCAAAGCAGCCAAGGCAGGAAGAGCTGGCCCCAGGCCCAGCCTGGGGCTCACAAAACCTGGGTCAGCCCCAATTCCTCTATACTTCACTCAACCAGAATTTATTTACTACTTCCCTCAGCCATTTAGTAAATAATTGTCAGGGACCTCTTATGTACCTGGCCTCAAGGGCCTATGAGCCAAGGAGCCATTATAGAGAAGCAAGGAAAAGGTCCCCAAGAAGCTGGATCCAAAGTTAAAGAGAGGAGAAAGCAATGTAGTTGCAGCGTGTAGAGGCGTGGTGTGTGTGTGTGTGTGTGTGTGGTGCACCATTATGCATTTCGAGTACACATACATCCATGTTGAGAGACGGACAGGGATCCTCCAACTGGTAACACTCCAAAAACTGATATAAATGCCTACTTTGGGAAACTAAGGGACTATTTCTCATATCATTAATGGTTTGGATCCACCGGCTAAAGTAGGAGCTCAGGAGACTGGAAGAGGTGGGACACCCTACAACAGGTTCCCTGTTGGAATAGAAGGTGTTGTTACTCCTTTTCCAGCCCTCTGGGCAGCAAGCACATGGTGAATGCCTTCTATGGGGACCACACTGATGCCACATTGGAGCCTCGCTGTGGTGAGTATCTATCTGTGTTTCTCAGGGACCTCCTGCCACCACCCCCTCCTTCTGCAGCTACCTCCTGCCAAGCAGGGCAGGCGCACACATCCACACATATTGCTGTGCCTCACTGGCCAGTTTCCAGGGAGCTTTTCAGCCTATGCGTTAAATATCCTTCACTTTGCAGCCCTGACTCTGAGTTTAGTGCCCCTGATCCACAGCTGGGAGACCCCATCAAGAGGTCTTGGGCCAGCAGAGGGTGTGCCAGGTTAAGCAACGAACCTTCTGAGTAACCACTGCAAGGACTCACTGGACCTCTCACCCATGTAAGAAAACCCTAAACACAATTAAAAGCAAGAAAACAAACTACTAAACAATGAGAGCAGTTTGACCCTGGCCTTAAACTCATCATCCCAGCCCCAAGCATACAAGCAAGAGGATCAATAAACCCTGCCTGACTGATGTAAGGAACCAATGAATACATGATTTACCTAAATCTAGAAAGGCAGCCAAAAGACCCTGGGGTCAGTCAAAAGACCACTGTAAACACAAAAGCATCAACACGTTCCACCTCAGTCTTGACCTATCTCAACCTCCTGGATCATGGTGGGGCATTCCTGGTATGCAAAAGAGAGTAGATATTGATGAGAAGTCAGGCTTTCTGTGAGTCCCAGCTGCCCTGGCATTACTTACCTTGGTATAGAAATGCCAGGATTCCAACTCTGAATGCAGGGAAAGATTCTTCAATGCAAGAGGCTTTCTTCCTGAACTATGCGAGTTCACATTTCATGAAGACAGTATCCTCAGCACAGAAACCTACTCTTGGGTATACAGATTATCAAAATACATTCTGTGCCATCATTCCCAGCACTGCAGGTACAGTGAGCCATTCAGCTGCCTTTGATGGTGCTAATGGTTATTTTGATTTTGCATTACTGCTTTCGAGACTATTTCCTGTGATATCAATGACAAAAGTTTTCACTTAACTCTTCCAATAGAGAACCTAATTGTATCTTTCACTCAAAATGAAATTTAAAACTATCAGGACACCAGAAATGCCAGCTGCTGTGAGTCTAAATAAGTTTTACACAAAAAAACACAGTTCCATTTTGCTAACACAGAAAAAAAGAAAAATGATCTCATGAATAGTCCAAAAAATATAGATCTTGCCAGTAAGTTGCATGAAAGAATTTTATCCTTATACTATGAAAAGGAATAGTTGGGAAATAAAATGACTTTCAAAATAACTATTTCTACGGGATTTTTAAGAATCAAATACTGTTGTCTAGCCAAGCACAACTAAATATCCCCTTTATAACCAGCATGGATAGGAGGATTGCTTCAGACAAATTGTAGGAATCCCACACCTCCAAATTGCTGGGCAAAGCTGGGACTACAGTTTGCAGCAAGGAACGGTTGAAAACCTAGTGGATTTTATTCAACAAAATAGTCTGGTAACATGCAGCTATGGTAGTAGGTAGACTCCTCTTCTCGAAGCTCAAGCAAGCTTCAGCCCTGCCCTGCAACCCATCTTGCTTTCTTACACTTGGGTTTAGCAATAATTAAGACAACTTCACCTACAATACAATAGCTTCTTATTGGATACTATTTTTCTAATTGTTGTAGCTCAAACTGTTTAACTAAGGTTGTTATAAGCATAATACACTCCTGTGCTGAAATACAGAACACCAGACTACTGAACCTTTTCAGGGTCATTAAACAGCTGTAAACATTATTACAAAAATAAACCAGAGATTTCATGCTTACATTTTGGCCTAGAGCTTGCTATGCTGAGCAAGTACATTTTTTCATCTCTTACAATCAACACTGGTGACATTTGGGCATCCAAACAAATTACATCACAAACACTACTGAGGTGGGCAGGATACTGAGTGGTTTATTTGCCAGATGATTAATAGATAAACAGGAGGGCAGCATGGGTGACCTGTTCTGTTTTGACTGATGCGTAGACAATGCTATGAGACAGGGCCAGAAACAGTTAAATCCTTGCAAAATATACTGATGAAAATACGATATTCAAATCAGCTGTGGAGCGTAGCAGCTGTGTAACAAGGAAAGTCAAGTGGGAGAATAGGGTCAAAGTTCCCCTGGTGTATGGAAGTCGAGGCTTGTGCTGCCACCAATGGAGAGCAGAACATGACTGGGCCGATTCCGCACACAGTGCCATGGAGCTGGAAGTGGCTTTCACATTGGTGGGATGAGAGTTGGAGGACTAGGAGAGGAAAGGGTAATAAATAGTCTTTTCTCCTTGCAGACTTTGGATGATTTCAAAATTCTCAAAAACAAAGAAGTCTATCTCTCTACCATGCTGACTTTTGGGGTCTAGATTGTAACTACAGCCCAGAACTGGGGACAGATAATGAGCATATCAGACGGGAGGGGAAAAAACCCACGAATGGTTCTCCAGGTCATCTTTTCAGAATGGAGAAAACTCTTGGTCTGAGTCCCTGATTCACTATCTTCTCCAACACATAAATCTAAGTACGTAGGTGCTGGCAGTAAAATCAGAGCATCTTCACATGGGGTGGTTGATAAGGCCTAGGCTGCTAAGTAGATTAAACTCTCAAGAAAAGACAACAACAATAACTACCATCATCATCATCACCATCTACATCAGCAACAGGTACCTCATCTTCCATATCTTCTTCTTTGCCATTGAAATATATGACAACAGTGTGCAGGGGATATGACAGTCATTATCTCACTTTAGTCATACACAGCCTTAAGTGGTAGGTGCTACACTATTTCAATGCTAAAAATGAGGAAATCGAGGCTCCAAAAGTTAAGAACATGTGAGGTCACACACCTGGGATGGTTGACTCCAGAGCCCAACATGCCAGTGGACAGGGTCCTTTTGAAGTTCACATCTTGTTCATTCTTGTTGGGTTGGATGCTGGGAATTGGATTCAAGCTCTTTCTCTAGTACAATGCATGGAAGGAAGGAAGCCATGCCCAAGGGCAAGCTCAGAAGGGGCCAAAGAATGGAGGCCTCACAAACACATGTGCCAGAGATGGAAACATGCTGTGCATTTCAGAGAGAAAGCGTCTTCAGTGGCTGAGGTGAGCCAGGCAGGCGTGGCAGATACTACACCTCTAGAAATGTAGCAAGTCTATTATTCTCTGGTTGTGTGGCCAGAAGGACACACAAAAATTTATTTTTAGACACTGTTGTTGTCTTACTATCTATAAGGGCTGATACATTCATTTCCATCTATAAGGGCTGATACATACATTTTCTATCCTGAGATGGGTGGGTGGTTTTCCCTGATGAAACTGGAGTAATAGACAGAAAATGATACCGGAGGTTCCATTAATATGAATCCAACTGCACGCTTTGCCACGGGTATCTGCATGACACTGGACACCTGCCAAAGTCTCAGTTTCTTTATCTCTAAAATGGACTGATATTCAGTACAGGATTTAGAGAGGGAAAATTGAAACTTAGGAAATACTATACAGCATTTAAATTATCAAAAGTTGTCGCTGGACAGTGACTTTTTTCAGATGCTGGCCACGGCATCTAACATAGTTTTTAGATCCAGAAGTCATGTTAATCTGGTAGTAAATACAGAGATGTGAAGGACAGTGGGCACAGTCAAGAGGCATAAAAGTGGTTAATAAAAAGTCTCTAGATCTGAAAACAAGCACATTGAAACTGGTGGAAGAGAGTACAGGGAAAGCTCTTGAAGCTGCAGAGACTTCCTGAACAGAACCTCAATAGCACAGAAAATAAGAACAAGAGTCAAACAACGGGATTACATCAAATACTCTGCACAGCAAAGGAAGCAACCAACAGAGGAAAGAAACGATGTGCAGAATGGAAGAAAAGTTCTACCATCTATTCTTCTGATTGAGGGTTAATCTCCAGGATAGATAAAGAACTCAAACCATTTCCCCAAAAACAAACAACTCAATAAATGAAAATGAATAGACACTTTTCAAAAAAAGTACAAAAAGCCAAAAAATAAAAGAAAAAGCATTCAATATCTTTAGCCATCAAAGAAACACAAATCAAAACAACTTTCATGATTTCACGTTACCCCAGTCAGAAGGGCTATCATTAGGAACACAAAAAGCAATAAATGGTGGTGAAGTTGTGGGGGAAAGGAACTCCACTACACTGCTCATGAGAATATAAACTAATATAACCACTATGGTAATCATTAGGGATTGTCTCCAAAAAACTAAAAATAGAAATTCTACTTGACCCAGCTGTACCTGTCTTGGGCATAATTCCAAAAGAATTCAAGACACTGTACTGTAGCGATGCATAGCCGTGCTTATAACAGCAGTTCCTAACGTCTGAGCTGAAAACAGCCTAGAAGCCCATCAATACACAAATAGATTTTTAAAATGTTACACACACATGAATATTGTTCAGCCATAAAGAAGAATGAAATCACATCACTTGCAGGAAAATGGGTGGAGTTTGAGATCATGAGGCTAAGGGAAATAAGTCAGAAAGTTAAATACTGCGTGGTTTCTGTTATATGAGAAATATAAGACGAGGGGGAGAGAGAGAAAGAAAGAAAGACAGACAGACAGCAAAAGAAAGAAAGAAAGAAAGAAAGAAAGAAAGAAAGAAAGAAAGAGAGAGAGAGAGAGAGAGAGAGAGAGAGAGAGAGAGAGAGAAAGAAAGAAAGAAAGAAAGAAAGAAAGAAAGAAAGAAAGAAAGAAAGACAGACAACAGGAAGAAAGGAAAGGAGGGAGGAAGGAAGAATGAAAGTAAGAAGGAAGAGAAGGAGGAGAGATAGTAGGAACAAGAAGGCAGAGTTTTTGAGAGGGGGAAAAAGATTCTGCATGAGGTAGAAGTAAGAGAACGGACCTAAAAGGATCAAAAACAAGATCTGTGGCACGTATGTACCAATTTCCCAACATAAGCATCATTATTCTACATTGCAAACATAAACTAATCCAAGAAAAATTAAAACATCACTCACATTAACAATCACATTGATGCCCTTGTAAAGGGATATTCCTATCATTTAACAGCATTTTTAAAATGCCTATGTATGGCAAAAAGTGGGCAGACTGAGATCTGCAGAAAGAAGTCAGATGCTTAGATTTTAAAAGTTGATTCAGGGAGGGAGATGGAGAAGCAGTAAAGACAAAGGACTGAGGTGGAGGCTGAAGCAGAGAGACCTGAGGTGAGGCGGGACTCAGTGGGGAGGAGTGCAGGAGAGGAGAGCCAGGAAGATCCCAGCCAGGTCTCGGCTGAGTTTTGAGCAGGTCCTTACATAGAGGAGAGGAGAACACACATATGATTGTGTAAATACAGAGTAAGCATGGAACGTTCGGGGGGACAGAAGACAGAAGGGCCAGGAACACTGAACAGGTCTCTGAGCTGGATGGAGTTTACACCAGGGCAAAACAGGGGCTCAAACAGCCCTTGCCTGATTAACAGCAGCATAACCTATGACAGTGATGGGGAAACTTGGAGATCAAGTAGCTAAAATGCAACCTCAAACTCATTTATTGCAAAGCACCACACTGCGATTTAACCTGAATACTGAAGTTTTAGATTGGAAAAATCAACTCATGCATTAACATCTCTTGCCTTAAAGAAAGCACAGTAACAACACATGCCAAAGGCTTGTCACCACTGACCTATGAGCTTCCTCACTGACAGGAGCCACCTCACTATTTCTACCAAATTCCTGCAAGAAAGATGCCAAGGGGCTGAAGTCTTAAAACCATGAGACCACTCAGCTCACCCCACAGAACCTCCACGGGACTTCCACTACCTACCGAGCCGGAACGGTCACATCTCCAAAAGCCTGAGAAGGGCTTCAAGACCACACAAGGCCTATCTATGATCAGCTGAAAGAGGCAGTTTCCTACCTAACATGGGTCAGCAAAGATGGACAAAAACTGCAGGGTGAAAGTAAATGCCTGGATCACAAAATAAACACCTGAAAGCCGAAGCTCTTGCGGCACAGAGAGCTCGTCATGCAAGAGGTGAAAGACAGAAGCCACTGGTGTCCCCTGTATCACTTGGTAACCGTGACAAAGGGGAAAAAGGGCCACTCCCCAAATCTGGGAGCCCATCCTCACCTCACCATAGGTGTTACTGCAATCTCATCCCTGACTTTCTGCCCTGGTTTAGCTGTCTCCAGGAAGTCTTCCTGGATTTTCCCAGGCTGGTCCCAGTTTCTCCGGACTATGAGACACTTACAATGTCCCTTGATGGACAGCTGTAGGAAATGCCTTCTCCTCTCCTCTGCTGAAGCTCTGTGGGGTGGGCATCTCAGCAGCCCCTAGATGGTGCAACTCCTAGAGCACCCAGCCCCAACAAGAGTCCTCCAAATTTCCTGGCCCTCTAAGCTTAGGACAGCTGGAGAGGGACTGCTGCCCAGAACATCTCAAGGATGGACAGCAGTTTGTGAACAATTGCCCAGCTTCACCTTCTAGAATGCAGGCCAGGAGGTAGCACTTCCATTTCTCCTGGATGGGACCATTTGGGAGGGAAATGGCCCCCTAACTCTCTGGAATTGATTTATGGGAACTGTGTCCACTTCCATCGGAGAAGGAAAAAAATCCCACTTATATGTGCTTTTAACAAATGGCCTACCTTTAAAATGATAGCACAAAACTGAAAAAGATACCAATGTTGTCGCGAAATCTATTGATTATTCCTCTCTCGCTGGCTTTCTCTCTCCCTTCTGAAGCAGACTTGGTCACGGCAGGAAGTTAGATGTTTAATCCCTTATTAACCCGCCTTGGCTCTCTGCTCCAGTGTGGCATGGAGGAGAATGCCCACTGAAGCGCACAGCCCCTGCCCAACCACAAGGCAGCTGCAGCAGCCCCAAGATACCTCTATCCCTGAGGGCAGCAGCCGCCAGCGAGCGTGCTACCCCTCCACACCCTTCACCCCTAATTAAAGCCACTTACTTGAATAGTTTGAAGCACTTCTGGACCATGATATCATGTCAAACAGTTTATTTTCATTTCACAGAGGACTCAGATTTGATTCAGTGGGAAACTAAATATAATGCAAGATACCCATGTGCAAGAGTGATCAAAGGGGCCTGATATTGCAATATTCATGGAAGCTGGCCCAGGGAGATTTGTTCAAGAGGCACTTGTGGGAGACACGAGCTCAGATACACATCATCCTCCGAAGTACATGATCATGGTTCAGTAGCACACCCAGGCACATTGTGGGATCCTCCACCGCCTACAACCACCACTGAGCTGAGGCACGGAGAGAGACAGAGGGAGGGAGAGAGACCGAGACAGAGAGACAGAGACAGAGAGAGACTGGCAAGGTTAGATCGGGACCTCAGTCATTTAGGGCCCTTGCGACTCCATTTAAGCATCCCTAGCCCCTGTCACCCAGCAGAACACCAGGCTGCCCATGATCAGACTCCTGGGAGAGGAGGAAAGCCTGATGCCCAGACCCCCAACCTAAGTGACAGGAACATGGGATGGAAGGTGGGGCACATGACAGCTGTGTGCCTAGACATGGGGTGGCCCAGATATGAGTGTTGGTGCCACAGGCAGATGGATGCTAGGGATGAGAAGAATTTCTAGCCATCATCAAAAAAGGTTGACTTAAAAACAGAATCCTCAGACTCATAGGTTTCAAACTGTTAGTGTTTTGGAAGAGGACTCCCCTTTTTCAGAGAGCAGATGAGGGCAAGTAGGTATCCTTTTGTGTTTCTCATTCATCTGGAACACTACCTGCAATCCCTTCTTGCCTCCAGTGCCTGTCATTTGATGACAGATTAAGGGCCACCTCTTCACAGAGTCTTCCAGGTCCAAGTTCAGAGCCCTCTCGTCTGTTTGCACAGTGCCCTGGTCTCATGTGTCTCAGTGGCCTTGGCACTGCATTGAGTGTGTTTGTAGCTGTCTGAAGCTCCATGAAGTAGGACCCTACCTATCAGCTTCCCTGGGGCATCCCTAGCACCTGGCATGCTGCCAAGCAAGGGGAAGCCCTGGATGAAGGTTTGTTAAAAGGAATGAAGTAAAGAGCAAACAGGTGAGGAGCTGAATGAATGAACCAAGTAACAAATGCTGCAGGCTGCTAACACAGCATCTATTCTTGGAGAGAAAGGAGGACCCAGAGAGGAAGAGTGAATCACCCTAGAGCACTGAGTCAGCCCTGCCCTCCACTTCTGGAAGCACAAGCCGGATGAGAAGTTTGGCCTGTCAAGGCCTATCACAAGGTCACTCCACCTTTGCAGCCACCCCCAATCCTCACCTATAAAGAGCTAATACCACTCTATCTCATGAAGGATTATCTGGGATCCCCATATCGACAAACTGCTCCCCTATCTAGGACCTCCCAGGGCTCACATCTGATCCAAACCCAATGCTGTGGTGACAACAAGTATCTGCTAATGCTGGCTGCATTGACTTGAATTCCAAGCCCTTCACCCTGACCTTTGAGCCTCAGTCTCCTTTAGGTTCCCCTGCCTCTGTCACCATTCTCAAGTTGCTCATGCAAATATTCACTCTGTCATTCACTCACACATTCATTCATTCCTTCAGCAAATATTTCTGAGTAACCACTATGTGCCAGATGCTGCTCTGGCTCTACAGACAGAAGAAACAACCTACCCTCACCAAGAGGGCCACCAAAAGAACAGATGTCCCCAAAGCATCCACTCAAGAGATCAATATTTGAACACTGCTCATTTGCAAAGGGCTCAGGTGACTGGGGGTTTTCTAAGGACAAAAATCACATTTGTTCATCTGTTTTCTAGGTATGTGGATAGGGGACACCCAGGGATGGCTGACACTGCAGGACAACACTGCCACTCCCTGCTGCTCAATGCCTTCCACTCTAAACTCTGCCAACACTTCTTGCTAAGACTCCAAGATTCCCCCAAAATGCAGATCCTTGCACAAAGCCAGGAATTGGAGGCCTAGCTAGGGCACGGCAGAATTGCAGGGGCAGTGGGTATGTCCCTCTACAACGTCAACAGCTCCCCAAGAGCTGTTCAGATGCCTAGAACAGTGCATCGCACATAGCAGGCTCCCAGGAGCTACAGAGGGAATGAATGACACCTCGCCCAGCACTGATGCATGGAATCTCTTCCCTAGGGACACCCTGCTTTGTAGCTCAGCCGATAAACCCAGCTCACTGGCCTCCTCTATAGCAAGTGGGCCTGGATACTATCTCCTCCTCCCTGGTCCCCTTCACACTGTCCAGTCACAGCTGTATCCCAGCTGAGATAGCTGTGGGGCCCCAGTACCCCGGCCCTCCTCTGAGATGCAGCCCAAGGAGGCTGATCAGGTCGAGCATCACCTTCCACTCAGTGGGTGTCCATGATGCCCTGACAGACCGGGACCTCCCAGCCAAGCCCCACTCTGAGCCATCACCAGCTTGGACTTGAATTTCACTTATGCGGAACACTAGAGGACACATTAAAAATGAAACAATGAATGTTTCTCTCCTTATAACGGAGGAAGTTCTCTTTGAGGGATGGTCCTGAGCCTCAGCATACAGTCTGTGATGTGTTTACATCACAGTCCTGACACCGATCTCAGCTGGCTGGTTGGTCTTTCCTAAGGAGAAGCCTTCAGGAAACCCAGGACACTTTTAAACTTCAATATGGTATGAAAAGTATAGAAGTACTGATCTCTACCAGTTGACAAGCCTATTTAGAAGTGACCATGGCTAGTCAGAGTATCTCCTTACTCTTTGAGTTCCCAGAGAAATCTCTCTTTCTGGGACTCTTTGTGGTAAAGGAAAAATACCTGCTACTGTTGCCAGAAGATGAACAGAGTTTTATTTTGAGAGAACTGAGGACCCATGCACTCTGAGAGGGCAGCACATCAGTTATGCCCTGGTGATGTGGCAATGGCAAGGTTGCCAGGAAAGCAAATCAGATCATCAGTGGAGGGAATCTGAAGCAATGCCTGGCACACAGTAGGTCCCAAGGTTACTGCCAACACCTCACCCACCCTCCTCCTCCTTGTCTTCCTTCCCTCCCCTCCCCCTTCCTCCTTCCACCTCCCCGCTCTGTCCCCTCCTTCTCCTCTTCCTGCTGCCACTGTGGTCAACTGCGAGCACCACTGGGGCTTTATCAGGTCGGAAGTCTCATTTGGTCCTGCTCAGTGCATGTTTTTGAAAGCCTCAGGCAAATCCAATACTCACAAGAATGTGTGGTAGCCAAGGGGTTAAGAACTTACCTTCTTTATGTTTAAAAACCCTTCCAATTAATAAGGGAAAGTCGAACACTTCCATTAGAAATATGAACAAAAGGCCTGGGAACAGGCAATTCACAGAAGAAATGGAATTTGGCTAATGACCATAAAAGTGTCACTCCTAAGTAGAAAGCAAAAAAGACTCAAAATAATAGCAAGGTTCCATTTTTAAATAATCATATTGAAGATGGCTTCTGGACCTTGCAAAGCCCCTCTATTTCCTTCTTAGAATCATGACACACCCGTAATAGAATTAAAAGGGAAAGGGACCTTGTTTTCATCTCTAACTTCCCTTCCAAGTCCAAAGTCCAGAGCTTTTACAGACTTTCTGAATGCCACTGATTGTCACTTGGAGGAAGTCATGCTAGGGAGGTAGGAGCTCTAGAAAGCACATTCATGTGTACATCTGAGACCAAAAGAATAAGGGTCTTGGTGTTCAGACACAGCCCATGCTTTCTAATTTACCCAGAGAAAGCTGTGAGCAAGCCTCCCATAGTCCCACCAAGGAAGCTAACTCGCTGAGCTTGAGACAACCAACAGCTCCCATGACGGCATAATTCACTCAGCCTGATTCTAGCTTGCTGTTTCTGCTCGCTGCCCTCTGCACCCATGGGAAGTCACCTTTGAAATTCAACAGTCAAAATAAAGTCACTGTTTTTCCTGTGGCACGTGTAGTCAGGTGTTACGAGGAAGACTTCCGCCACTCTAGCACGCCCCTCCTCGCTCTCTTCCAACACTCGGAGAACACGTCCTATGAGGAGATCTGTGCTACCACCTCTCCTCACACAGCAATGCATAGAAAGAAATGTGTAGAAAATGGCATAGAGAGTGGCAGAGCTGGAGAAGTTTCAGAGACTGTCTAGCTGCTAATCACTTAGTCAAACAGGCACATTTTATACAAGGTAAACTGAGGCTAGAAGCTGGGACATACAGAAAAACAGTGAGTATGTATCTGTATCAATGCCCCAGTGGTTAGCTCCTAAGCACTGAGGAATTCAGTAGGTCCTAGGTACATATGGATGAATGATGGACAAGATGGAT
>PVLA01003418.1:0-214342 GCA_004027455.1 Hydrochoerus hydrochaeris
CTCCTTCCCCTCTTCCCCCTCCTCCTCTTCCTCCCCCTCTTCCCCCTCCTTCTCCTCCTGCTCCCTTTCTTCGTCCTCCTCCTCCTCTCCCACCACCACCACCATCTGGACCTTCAGCACTTTATCTCGTCTCTTAAAAGACTTTGAGAACAATAAAACTAAGCAATGCCTTTAGACCTGCTTGAAGCCAGCCAGATCTACCTCACAGGTCATTGAGAGCTGGTCCTTGATTTCTCTGAGTCCCCAGCAAGGGGCCGAACCAGGGAAAGATTTTTGAAAAGGGGATTTAAAAAAAAATAGTCAAGTGCTGACCTTGAGTAGCTGATATTGTTTTCCCCTCCTCTTCTTTTTCTCTTCTCTCCTCTCCTCTCTTCTCTTCTCTTCTCTTCTCTTCTCTTCTCTTCTCTTCTCTTCTCTTCTCTTCTCTTCTCTCTCTTCTCTGGCTTTCTTAGATGACCATATTTTCAAATAATTTTGATTCGTTTGTGTTGAAGCTGAGAGGTGAGGGCCTGAGTCCGCTGGCAGTGTAGGACGCTGTCTGTGTTAGGAGAGGCCGCCCGCTGTGGGAGACAGCTGCAGGGTAGGTTGCCTGGCTGAGCCTAGCTCGGGGTTCACAGGTGAGCCTGTGGTGGCCGGGGCCGGGAGGCACTCACTCCTGGAGGGAAAGCAGAACCGGACCTGTCCTCCCTGCATATGGCAGCCCAAGCTGTAGACTGTGAACATGCCAAAGAAGTAAAGTCAAATGCAGTGAAACAAAATCACCTTACGAGAATAAAGAGGCATATACAGGTAAGCAAATGTTTCATTTTCAATATGATAAAGCTATAAAAAGCTGATTTTTCCATTTCTAGTCACAGTGGCCTAGCAGGAATGACATGGGAGGGAAAAAAACATAAAAAAGTCATACACAAAAAAGTTGGTGTGTACAACACTGAGCAGCGTGTGGCAGACACACACCCTGGACGCTAAGGAAGGGGAGCAGTGTGGAGGGTAAATCCGACTTGCACCCCGCCTTGCTGCCGGGATTGCGCTTCTGGGCCGTGATTCCCAGAGAAGGGACAGAGCCCGCTGGACTCCGCGCTCTCCTGCGAAGCTGAGAGTCTGCAGAGCATGTGTGGCTACAGTCTGCAGAGCAGAGCCACAGAGGCAGAACCCACGGGGCCACAGAGGGTGCCCCGTGGGTGACAGAGCATGCGTGAGGAGAGTAAGGCTGGGGAACAGCTGGGCAAAGGACGTGGAGCGGGCGGTGGTGGCAGGAGCGCACACACACGTATTTGCATTCACACACAGTCACACACGCACTACACAGTCACACACACACACACACACACACAATGCTTGTTACCATGGAAACCTCATGACTCGTGGGACGCGGGTTAGAATCCTACCTAAGACATCCTGACAAGGCCGAGAAGGATGAAGAACTTACTGAAGGATCACATAAGGCGCAACAGTCGTCTCTGCAGGAATTAAAAATACTAACAAAGAGAAGATAATTCACAACGTTTACCATCCGGTACACAAACGCCAAGATGGGAAAGAATGCTGGTAAGTATGATTGATCCCGATCAAATGATAAAACAAACCGTACCCACCTGTTACACACAGAACAACCAGCAGACGAGGTCCTAAAGGCAGCTACTGAAACTATTACCTTCCAATTCTAGACCCAGAAAAAATAATGTTCCAAATTAAAATCTAAAGATTTTCTTCAAACATGAAAATCTGAACAGACCTGCAGAAGAAATAGCTAGTGACAAGTATATCTTTAAAATAGAAAGAAATGATACCAGATGTAAATAAACAAATGCACCAAGAAATGGAGAACATTGATATTATAACTGTACAGATAAGGGTATAATCTTTAACTTTGCATCTGCTTAAGAAATTGTTTAATGTTTCATGTAAACTAATAAATTTCAAAAAATTTTGAATGTTTAAACAAATGTAATATGTTTGGTTTTTAAAATCAGTCAGAGTTAAATAAAAGTGAACCAGGTACCCAGTAAGAATAGTAGGCAAAATTCTAGAGTAGACATTTCAAAACAGAAAATATATGGACAAGAATTGAGCACAAAATGTATGTGAATATTAAGAACAAAGTTCCATCATAGTATCTGTTTTTTAAATGACCCCAATAAACGTGTAGAAAACGTTCAGTAACTGGAACTCAGTTACCTCTGACAGTGGTGGCAAATGATGCCCACGTTTGAAAAGCATTTTGGGCATTTAAAAAAAATTAAATGTGCCACTATAATATGATCTGTCCATTGATCTGATATGGAAATCCATGGATATGGAAATCCATGTCCAAAGATCTGTACATGTCCATTCCAAGCAAGTTTATTTGTAATAGGCAAAATCTGGAGACAAGCCAAATGCCTCGTAACAAGTGAGTCCTCTAAAGAGAAGATTTCCACACGTGTAAGTCTCAAGGTATGTGAAGTGAAAGAACCTAACAATAAAGAGTATATAACCAAGAGTCCCATTTAGAGAAAATGCTAGAAAATGCAACCTCATCTATAATAGACAGTGGACAGTGCTTCCCTGGGGGAGGGAAGGGAAGACGGAATTACCAGGGGACCCTAAGTAACTCTTGGGGGTAACACTTGCATTCATTATTGTGCTTTGAGGCCGTGGTTTTGTGGGTGTGTGCATATAATCAAATGCATCAAATTTTGCATGTTAAATATGTTCAATTTATTATGTCAGTTAAACTTAGATGAAACTGTTAATAGATACAATTTTATTTAAAATGTTTTGTACCGAACTTTATGAGTGGTACTGTTGCGAAGGGCAGAGGGAATAAACAGCTTTTTAAAATAAAGCTGGAAAAATGCTGAATGGGAGTGATAAAGCTCCGATTGTTGATTGTTTACAGTGGAATCTTAAACTTGAACACTTTGTCAGAGGAATCACAAATTCACTGAGTCAAAGCCCAGAGGGTCGTAGAAGTCCGGAAGTAGGTTTATTACCAGAGAAGTAAGAGAGGAAATATAATAAAAATGCCAAATGAGACAGTAAGTTATCAAAGTGTCATGGGAGCCTTTGTGCAAGTGACGAAAACTGTATTGCTTATCTGGAGAGTGTTTCCATCCATTATTGAAATATATCTCCAAGAATTATGTGAAGACTCTAAAGTAATTGTCTTGAGTTTCTACATGCCAGTCTCAAGCGCAATTATAGCAGAGTGGATCTGTGCAAAAAGTTTAAAGTTTCACAAAGAGTAAATAATTCTGAAGAAGAACATTAGTAGACATTCGCTGGGTGAGGGGTGACTCTGTCCTGTCTTATTACCACGTGAGATGACGGAGCCCCCACCTGGGTCACCTTCGCTTCTGTCCTCACTGAGTGGTTGGCGATAGCTCATTCAGCACTGGTCATGCAGGCTGCTCACAGCTGCTAATGCAGGGCGGCTGCAATTACAGTGACTGCTGCAGCTCGCAAGAAAACACCGGTCAGTTCCTTGCATGTCCAGCCTTTGTTCATTGTCCCTGTTTTTCCAATTGAATGGCCATTCCTGGCCCCCTGAGTTCGGACCTCACTGGAACATGGGGTGAGATCTGAATCTCTACAGTCAGTTTTGTGGGTGACCGCCTCTTCCTCTGGAGTACGTAATTCACAGATCTACTGAAATATCAACTTTTCTCCCTACACTTTAGTGGACTTTAAAATTTCTTTTGTAAATGAAACGTAAGATCCTCATAAATAACTGGCCATGTTCACAGCCAGCGCACTGCAGTGCTGGGATAAATTTCAGATGAAATTCTGGCTGTCAAGTTTCTGCCATGGCCCAACAGAATACAAGGATGTGCTACATGGGAGGCCCTGAGAAGTCTGCCCAAATTCTTTACCTGACTAACTTACAGGTCCTGAAAACATTTACAAGTATATATTTATTTTACATAAATTTATAAATATATAATTTATACTTAAAAAATACACACTCATAATATTTATACATATACTGAAGGTTTCCTTCTTGTCCACTCGGACAGGCAATAGTGTGTAGTTTTCTTGCAATTATTGCTTTTTCAGTGTTGAATAACCCTCCTCTTTCCGTTGTAGTGCACATTTACCATAATTTTCCCTAATTTATTTTTAATGACTGATGGATTTAGTTAATACACCAATCTCTGTATAGTGAGAGATCAGGAATGTTTCCCTTGTATCATTTATGCACATTTTAATTCCTTAAATACACATTTACTGAGTATTTTCTTTATTCTAAATCATATACAATTGCTGGAGGTTCTTAGTTACATATTCATCCTCTTATATGACAGTTACTCACTGAGCTCTTAGTATCCAGAACTAGGGTATAATAACCGAGTAAACTAAAGAAAATGTTCCCTCATGGATCTTGCGTTCCACTGAGAGATTTGCATGGATAACACTAGAATAGAAAGAAAGAAAACTTATTTCAATGAAACTGAGTGACATTATCGATAACATTTAAGGTATGAAATACATACCTGCACACGCACACGCATATGAAGAGCAGGGACTGTGTGTTTTCAGCTTTCGGTTTCATTAATCTGCTACTCACACACCGATTCTTTTGGAGTGGTGCTGTTACAGGCTGTCTGCTTATTAGGTACTTTGGTATATGTGTGTACACGGGCACAGGTTCAATGACTATGTTTCTGGCCAGAACCGGGGCCTTATACATAGTGTTCATGAGAAAGTCTTCTTGAAGCAATTAATTTTATAAAGAGAAAAGATTTAGCTCACAGTTTGAAAATCCACAGTTTGGTGGTTCCGTGGTTTGGCCTCTTGTGAAGACACACCAGGAGTGGGACATATTTAGGAGCAAAGGTAACATCCCGAATTGGATCAAAGAGAGAGCAAGCCCAAGTTCCCCCATGCTGTGTGGCTCACACCCTGAGACCTGAGCGCCTCCTTCCACCTCTCACCTCCTAAAAGTTCCTCCCTCTCCCAGGGGTGTCAGCCAGGAGACCCAGACTTTAACACAGTCGCTGCCGCTCTGTGGGACCTGAGCCTCTGAGCCTAAGAGGCTGCAGCAATACAAACAGCCTGCGGCAGCTCACACACCACAGACTCGCCACCTCTGAAACTGCAGCACAGCGCATCCACAGAACAGTCACAGAGGTCTGCCTCGGTGGTATGGACGTGAATAAATTGCTACTCAAAACAAAATATTAGCACTAATCAAATGTTTGTCTGCAAATAAGAACAAGAACAGATGCTCCAGATAGATGGGTTAAACGGAGACTCTTGGGGCATTAAAGCTTTATGCCTTTGACTAACAAACTGAGATGGATGCCTCACCGGGGGTTAGGGCCAGTTTGCACATCTGCTGAGGTCTTCCTGGAGGGTGTCGAGGACAAGCACCCCTTCCTCCCATGCCCTTGCAAAACAAGACAGGACCACAAACCCAAATGCGGTCCGTGTGCACAGTACTGACGCCCCGTTTGCTCTGCCTCCTTGAGCTGTACCTCATCAAGGCTGTTTCTGTCCTTCTATTTCCTTCACTTTGCTCACGTCGCTCTGATCTGTGAAGGCGGAGGGACATGGCAAAGGATACGGGGCAGCAAGCTGTGCCCTGCAGGCTGCTGGCTGTTTGTCCATCCGATGTAATCACACTCTGCCTGAGCCTTTCCCAGCATGAGAGGGGCTCCCGAAGGCTATTTTTATTTTATCATGAATACACATGGGCCACTTCATGGATAGTGTTTGTAATTCATGGGAAACCTAGGGCGCCTGAACCTCTAAAAGATGCTTAGTCTTTGGGATCCTGAAGGTATGTCTCACAAAACAATGCTAGACAGAACTACAGTGCTCGGTGCCCAGGACGGAGAGTCGGTCATGATTAAAAAGCCATAGGACAGTTCAGGCAGCTGAGCCGGGGCCACAGAGACAAGAAACCGGCAGGAACCACGTGTCAGCTTCCTAGGTGCTGCCTCAGGATTTTCACCTGCATCCCCTGATGTGAACCTCATACAGTCCCTGAGAGGGAGCACTGAAATTAGGCCCCCCAAATTGTCTCTCACATACACAATTAGGACCTAAGACAAGAATCCGAAGCAGGTACAAAGGCCCTGTAAAAGTCTTGGAACACAGGCTTGGGGAAAGCGCTTTGACTTCTGTAACATAATGATCCCATCCTCAAGTTCACAAAGTAGCTATTAAATCCCAAGCCATCACAGCTTCATTCCAAGTAGGAAGAAAGCAGAAGGTGGGGTGACAAACAGCTTTTGTCAGAGCCCCACTTATTAACTATATTCATTTTCATTCTAGGTATAAAACGATGCTTGTACCAAATGAAAAGAAAAAAAGATATTGGATACTAGTGGTATCTGACTAGAAAGGAATTACTTTCCAACTAAAGACTGACTTGTAAAAAGATAAACAGACTGAACCAAGACTCACACAGCCAAACTCCTGGAGCAGAGCACTCAGGGCTTGCGTCTGAGTGGAGGCAGAGCTTGGTAGGGGTTGAAATGCATAAGCGGTGTGAAGGGTGAAACAGCCAGTGTGGCCATCGAATGTGGCGGCCAAGGAGCCGAGGGGGCACTGCGGGAGAAGTCCGCCCTCCCCGGGGGTCCATCCTAGGGCTGTGCTTCATGAGCACACACAGGGAGCTCATGTGGTGCAAGAAATAGCTAAAGAGAAAAAACAGAATTTGAGAGGCCCTAAACCAGTGGCCTTGATCAACAGGGTAAGGAGACATTGGCACCCACTGGCCTTTACTGAGAACGAAATGTTCCTTGTGTTTCGTGAGTCCTTCAAGAAGGTCGGTGATTCTTTGAGGGTTCGCAGCTTCGGGCAGTTGTGTTCCTGTCCAGGGAAGACAGTAGTGTCACGAACCCTGGGAAGTGAAATTAGTGTAGACAGCAGGAAGGCAGGGCCAGCGTGTAGGTATCTGGGGCTGCAGCCAGCATCCACGTTGTAGGAGGGACAACGGTAACGGGATGTTTGTCTGAAACCTCCCCTGCCCAAACCATTGTACGGCAAGAGCTTCAGCCGGGCCAGAAAACACAGCCAGGCCAACTGGTCTATTAGTCACTGACCTCAGCGGGATGCAAGATTGCACGGAGCTTAGCTCCACAAGCCAGGCCACCTACAGATAGCCGCGGCGTGTCTGCTTCTGGGGATGCCTCCTCCCAACGGTGCTGCTTGGGGAAGACCCAGGCTCGCAGCCTGATGTCTGTGTGTGTTCAAGCCTACTTTTCTCTTATTCCTGTGATCCAAACAGCACCGCTATGTCTATACTACGTGTAGGAGCAGTTGATGGTAGCAGACCTACCTCAGCCTCTGGACACTAACACTCTGTCACGACTTGGCACCGCCTTTTCGCCTCCCTGTGCTTCCTTCCTGTCCATCGGTCTCTTTAGGACTGTGTGATTGAAAAGCAGACATCTTCCCGACAAACCCTGTGGGCTATGAAACATTTCAGATCCACACTCCTGAGATTTTTTTTTTTTTTTTGTCACAGGGGATTTGTAACAATTTACTGTGGAAGATTTGCCTTTAATTACTGGGGGAAAGGCAGTCCTTCATTAACTGTATGGGTTTCATCCAGATTCATTATTGCAGGGAGTGTGGCCCAAACCCAGTAGGCACAAGCTACTTAAAGTGATCGTATTAATAACGTCAGGCTTCTTGGAGTTTAGTCCTGATAACGAGGACTGTGGCAGTTCAGTGGAGGCTGGTGGATGGATGACATTCTTGAACTCACAATGTCCTAACATTTTATGTAATGTCATCCGTGAGTTACTGTTTCTCAGTGGGGTACATCACGGTCAGAGCAAGCATTAGTCTCTGGGGTGCTTTCATCCTAGGGTGACGACATGGAGACTCAGCATCCATCGCACCTGATGCCACACCATCGTGGCACAGAGTCACCTGTCACTGTTGCTCACCGCCAGAGCCCATGGAGAGGGAGGCTGCTGGGCCTCAGGTCCCCCTCTCAGTCTGTCCCTGAGTGGTCATCGCCTTTCCTTTGGTCTCCCACAGTGCTCTGTGTTTTCTGGTTGCTCCCTGGGGCCTCCACTATGACAGCGACAGTGTGGTCCACGTTTGACAAATGCACCTCTCTTCCACACCGGGGCAGCTCTTCAGAGCCATCATTGCTTGCCCCTTCTGAGACTGACCTGTCCTGACAAAGGGCTGGTTTTGAGTCTTCTCTAGGCCCAGCTTCTAGGGAGGTGGGTTTGGTGTTTAGGTGATTACCTGCTGCCATCCCTCCAGAGTTTGCTCCTTCACGTCTTCCAAAGTAACATATTCTTATCCAGGATACACAGTACCACAAGTCAGTCTGTGCTGGCTGTTTGGCTATTATCATCTACAGCTTCATCTTTGATTAAGACCTTGGCACTTTGCAGGTTCTGCATCATGACCCCACAGCCTCACCCCCGATAACCTTTTCTTCCACTCTGCCACCACTCGCTCCACAATCACCTTGAACCTGGCGTCACCTCCTTGCTAATCCCATAGCTGTGCTCTCAGGAAATCCTCCTCCTCGGCTTGTTCCTTCACCCGCCTGGATCTCTTTTTATTAGCCTTATAAGCATCTCTGGTCCCTTGGTTCCTCCTCTTTTTTGTGCCAGACCAACAACTTTAATGTTTTCGTTTCTTCCTCATCCTGCTTAGAGTCCTTAACCCATGGATCTAATGACTTTAATACACCTCCATATCACAGAGCCTAAGAAATGTTTTTGAGTGCTGATCTCTCTTGAAATCTCAGCATTATTTTACCATTTGACCCAGCTTCTCTGTAGTGATTTTCTCCCGTGGGATATCCACTGTCTCGCACTCTGCCAGCTTTCTTTACCCAGCTGTTTCTTTGCAGACCTATTTGCAAGCTTTACTGCCTCCTCTCCACCATTAAATGTGAGAGCACCTCTGTTTGCTGTCTCAGATCATTTCCTTGTTATAGTCAACCCTCCTGACTGCAATGTCACTCTCACAGATTTCAGTTTTAAATCTTCAACCATTAAGAACCATGGTCTAAAGTTCTTAATAAAAAATGTTCAGAAATAAATAATTCATGTTTAAATTATTGTTCTCAGTAGTATGATAAGATCTCACTCTATCCTACCTCCTCTTCCCAGGATGTGAATCATCACTTTGTGCAGTGTTTCCGCGCTGTATATGCTGCTTACCTCATGGTGGTTGAAAAAGAGACAGATTGACTGACCAACCAGCCACACCTTCATGTTTGTTATAGTACATCATTACAATTGTTCTATTAGTAGTTATTGTTATTGATCTCTTGATGTACCTATACGTGTGATAAAAATACAATGAATATTAAAAATGTGTTACAGTAAAAGATACATTACCATTTATCGATGTCAAAATACTCCACACTGCCTCAGCATACTGAATCCATTTGAGGCATTTACGGCAATTTCTGTCAAATAAAAACATTGTGTCAGTTCCTCACTGGATCTGTCACCATGAAAATTCTGATTCTTCCCCTTTCAAAAATGAAAGGTAAACATGTTGAATCAATTCACAGCATCCAGGCAGCCAGGACAGTTAAACTAAAGACACTCAAGAAAGAGGACTTCTAGAGCTGCTTCAGAAGTATAATGAGATGAGTGTTTTTAAAATGCATGCAGTGTGTGTGTGTGCACGTGTATGTGCACGTGTGTGTGTAGGATGCATTTTAAGAGCAATGATGCCAATATATTTTGTATTGCAGTAAATTTTATATGAATTTAAACATTCACCATATCCTTAATCACATAGTGTATATAAAATAACTTTAGCGCTGTCCTATATATATATATATATAGGAAAAGTCATTATGCAGAGTTCTTGCAAGCACTGGGGTCTGGGATATGCAGGATTCCTGCACTTCGTCCTCTCTGCCTTGGAGGTTTTCTTTTTGACAGTCATGTATATAAATCTTGAAAATCTCTGTTACAGGTTGAAACTCTCCCAGGGGGCAGTAGACTTGTGTAAGTTCTTTCCTGGACTGTCTTAATGGCACACTGAGGGCCACTCATTCACAAGTGAAATGCCAGTTATCCCATTAACCAGCTTAGATTCCAGGTGTAAATCTCAGGATGACACTCTGTCTTCATCAAGGTCCACAGGTTAACAGCCTTGGTCTCCTCTGACTCTACCCTTCCCACTCTGCCATTTTCAAAATGACTTACTGTCTCTCCATCGTTTCATCTTCACTTCTATCAGAGTTTTCAAAGTTACTATGTATTATTTTCCGGGCGAATGCTAACTATTTTGTAGTGCCGCTGCGATAGGTTTAATCCCGTTAATCTTCTCTGTGCTGCAGCCAGGCTCATTTCAACTCCAGGTCTGACTTCTACCTAACGCCCAGGCTCAGAGCCTTGGCCTCTTGCTGTTAAAACCTGTCCCTGGCTTCCTGGTGCTCTGCCTGCTCTTCCAGAGGTGACACGCCTCATTCACTCCTTCCAAACACTCTGGCCATGTGTTCATTCCTTCTGTTACTAGACAGTGGTCTCAAAGCCGAGATTGGAAATCTTGAATCATCCCACCTGGGAGGAAGGTTCACTGATTTCCACCACAGAACATAAAAAAATTCAGAGCATGTCAGTAAGAGGCATGAAAAATTTAGGCAGAATCATACAAACACATATACACATGCGCACACACACACACACACACACACACGCACGCACACACACCACACACAGGCACACAAAGAGATAGAATGTGAGCCCTGGAGACAAGGACTTTATAGTCTGGAGTTGGAGATATTTATGTGCTTTTTGGTGATGGAAATCTGTGTCATTTGTGAATCAATAAAAATTTTGAATTTGATTTACAGGAGAAAAGCAACTCCCCCACCCCAGACAGAAAGATAATGGCTCATTCCACAGGTAAAAGGAAGAGGTTCTATTTCACAGGCAAATGGCAGGAGCCACTTGACCGTTCCTAAGGTCAGATTCCAGCCCCTCGCTTTAGCGGTTAAATTAATTTTTACATTTAAAATGTCTAAGGGATTTGGAATGTGATAGGCTTAGAGGAAAAAAAGCATGAACAAGTGTGGGATAACCTTGGCTAACATGGTGGGTGTCCCAAAGTTGTAGGACAGTATTGAAATTGTGATTTTGCTGGTCTCTGTTCTACCTTTTTGCTTTTCTGTCTTACATCACTCATTTGGATGTGCTGATACGTATTTGTGGGATGAGTTAACTAATACAAAGCTATAATAATTTCAGAGATGAAGACCTTGCCCATCATGTGCAACTCTCATTCAGTAGGGGTTCGATGTAGATGTCTTTTTATGTCTAGGACCTTCAGTGGCACCAGACTGAAATCTAAAGCCCTGTTCCATGCTTCTGATTTGAGTTCATTGCACAATACCCATCTCGCTGGTCCTGTCCTTCCGGTTCCAGCGCGACACAAAGATGAGGACGCTGAACTCAGCAGTGGTCGAAGCAGGGCCTGAGGCTCACAGGAAGCTGGCAGACAGGAGATGGCTGGTTGAGCAAGCTCCCTCCAGGTGGCAGCTAAATCATGGTCTTTCTGCCAAAACATGTGCCGCCCCAGGGCAGTGTCACAGTTTGTGCTTTGCAGTGGAAATTGCCTGTAAATGACCCTTTGATGCCTGAGGTCAATAAGAATGACATCCCTACCTCAGGGGCAGGGCTTAGGCCCAACTGTGCCTGTAGATTTCTCACAGATAGCAGAGTCAGCCTCAGTATCCACTCAGCAGCCCTGAGATTTAACCCTAACCTTGCAGACTGACTGCAAGGCTTGTCAAAACCTTACCTAACTCACTGGCCACGGAGAACGCCAGAAGAAAGGGGACTGAAATTTAAAAAGAGACTTAAAAAGATGAAGGTGTGACATGGGCTTGTCCTTCCTTCTAGCCAGGTGGAAGCAGGAATCCAGAGCTCTGCTGTGCAAAGGCTTCTGATATAGGGGAGTGAAACTCTCGACCTACAAGACGCCTGGTACGAGTCTGTGTTCTCTGAAAGCGAAGAATGGATTTCAGGAACAATGGAATGTATTTACTGAGAAAGAGAAAGCTCCTGTCTGAGGGACAGAATGGGTCCCATATGGGTTACCAAAGACTCTTGTCTTTTCTAGGGACTTTTACAGAGCAAAATCATGGGGTGAGACGGGTTCAAGGTGGGGAAAACTGGGAACTCACAAGGCAGAGGGGCATATGGTGGGACAGAACTGTGGTTAGCCAATAAGATTAGTAGTTCAGGTAAAATTGATTAAACTGGGGACAAATGGGAAGCCAGCCACATAGAAACTGGGCATGCTTAAGGTGCAGTGACTCTCCTGTAGGGGATGGGAAGGTGACTCGGGGCTCCCTCACGATAGAGACCTATTTAGAGTATCAATCCTCAGGATGTGGGTGCATTTGTTTGGCCTTTTGTCTTGGGGCCTGTGGCCTGTAGGCTGACTCTGCTATCTGTGAGGCCACAGCAAGAGGTGTCTGTCTCCCCCATAGTTGCAGGGTATCTGGGCTCCTGCACTGGTTCCTTTGAGGACCTAGCGATGTCTGACTGCCTAGAATATTTCTGTCTGACTCAGTTGCCTGTGACCCTCCCTGCGGCCCTCTGGCCCAGGAGTCAGGCTGCAGGGTCAAGGGCAAGACCTGCTTTTATGTGGTCCTTGCAAGTCTCACACCCCCAGGGTGAATCTGCAGAGGCCTTGCCACTGGCCTAGCCCAGGAAATTTAACATGCACTTGTGTATAGATCTAGGTGCAAATCCATTTTGTTTTGTTTTGTTTTGTTTTGTTTTGTTTTGTTTTGTTTTGTCTTTTACCAGAGATTAAACCCACGATTTCAACACTGAGATTCAGCCTCAACTTTCTTTTTTTTTTTTTTTTTAATTTTAACACAAGGTCTTGCTAAATCGCTGAATTGCCCAGTCTGGGCTAGAATTTCTGTGGGGTGGGAAGGGACCCCAGGGGAGGGTTAAAAGACCAGGCCCTTTTTAGAGGGTGGAGAACATAGGCTGTGTGTGGCTGTGAGCAGCAGTCAGTGTTCCAGCAGCCTCGGGGTTGGTGCTGGCAGCCTGTGGACTGGACACCTGCCCCTGTGCAGACGACACTGCCCCTGCTAGTGCAGGCTGTGTGCCCACCCAACCCCGTTAGCCCGCAGGACCAAACCCCTAACAACAAGCCCAATGCCCAGTGGGTCACATGTCACCCCTTGGGGGGTGGAGGCAGGACCCCTAACCCATCTGGGACCATGCCCAGATTCCTCGGGGCTCAGCTCCAAGCACTGCCATTCTTCCCCCTCTGGGGCGGGGTGCCTGTGTTCTGCTTCCTGCAAGGCCTGCAGTGAAGTGTTCTGGCTTTACACTGCTCTCCTCTGACTCCTCTTCCTCTTCTGTGCTGGAGAGGCAGACAATGAGTCTGGGCCGCTAGGCCCCAGCCCACCTGATGGAACACCTGAGACCCTTCTGACTCAGCTTCTGGGGAGCTGGGTGAGCACATTCTAACTGTAGACGCGTGCTGGGCATTGGAGCACTGATAGAACTGTTGCAGCAGCCTCTGACTCATCCTCGTAGTATTTCAGCAGAGATCAAGGAGTGGAAAAGCAGCTCACTTTCCCTCCGCCCGCCCTGCCCACTGGCCTCGTGCTGTGCTTCTTTCCAGGAGGCGTTCTGAGCAGGATGAACTGGGCCAGGACTAAGAAAAGCCAAGCTCTGTTCAGGAGCCGCCATGAGTCCGTCCCTTTCATGCACAGAGGAGGATCTCAGGGTGCCCTTGAGGAATCTTCCCTTACTTTGTCTCCAAATTGCCTCTGGCATCCACAGGGAAGGCAGCATCACAGCTGGGCTGTGCTATTCACCAACATCTGCCCGAGGTCCCGTTTGCTTTCCACCCCTACCACTCCTGTCACTACCACTGCCGTGACAGCAGAGTCCCCTGATGGAGGAGGCCCCGGGAGCAGAACTGGGGAACTCTGACTCACCCCACCACCCACAAGCCAGGCTACAGCCTCCCAGACTTCTGTGACAGAAAAAAATTCTCAGGATGCATCAGTAGGAGGCGCACAGGGATGTGTCAGGCAGAATTATAAGAGTCGACACTTAGGGAAAGAGTTTGGGCCCTTGAAAGAGGGACAGGCACGCTGCGTCCTGGCACTGGGTGTATTTATGGCGACGTGGACTGGAAATCGTGGAATGTGTGGATCTGTGGAAAGCAGAGACAGCTGGAAGGCGGTGACCTTTCTACAGGATGTAGGTGCTGTCCCGTTCCTCGGTGACGGCTGCCGCAAGTGACAGAGCATTAGCGCACCCACAGGGAAGGCCCGTTTTACAGGCAAACACGGCCCGTCCAGGCTGGAAACCGGGGAGAGGCTCGCTGTTCTTTAAGGCCCTTAGGAGTGTCTGTCTGGCTTCATCCACTAAAGCTGCAGTTTTGTGAAAAGTGCAGGTTTCAAATTGCTGTTTTCTTTTGTCTCTTTTCCTGCCGATCTTTATTTTTCTACCCTGCACCACCTTGAGATGTTGGTGTTTCCCGCATGTGTGGGGCTCGATCCACAGATTGGCACGATGCAGGTTTACAGTCTGGCACCACGTGAGTGTCAGGGAGTTTCCGGACGCACAAAAGAGGAAGGTAGACAATTCGGTTCACTCCGCCTTTTACGATGATGGCAACAAATACAAAGACTAGACCTGGTACTGAGGGCCTTTCTTTCAGGCAATGTACAATTTTCTAAAAATAATGATTTCCCTGAGTTGAGCAAAGAGTGGCACTTCATTTTCCTGATTCTTCAGTTTAACTCTGCTACCCAACTCCCTACCAATTATGATTTATTTACACCCGGACCCCAGAGCTCCCTGGCCATTTGCAGCGCTATGTGACTGCTGGAAGGCAAATTTCAAAATATAAAGATAGTTTGCCATTGGCGGTAACGGCCCCTCTGAGACACAGCCATCAAAAATGTGAAAGGACAATCAGAAAGTTGGAACATCCGGTTTCCTCCCGCCAACCCCCCTTGGAGCCCAGGTGACAACCGGAGACTTTTCCAATTAAAGACTACTTCCCCGGGAGTCACTTTGTCTAGATGGCTCCTACACCTTAAAAGATTTTTTTTTAATTTTCTAAAAAGGGCAAGGCAACCTTGATTCTGGTGATTAAAAAGGACTTGTGCTGCTCGCAGAGTGTCTCTCCGTCTGTCCACCCAGCCGTCACCTCCCCTCCCTCGTTTCCAGTGTTGCTAAATGTTGACATCCTCTCCGTGCCTGTTCAGCCTTTATTGATTTATTGATTGATAGATTGATTGTACATTTCTGGTTATTTTCTATCACTCCTTCACAGATCTGTACATATGGTCCTTAGTGCCAACTTCAGTATGCAGAGCCCAAACATGCAAATACACAGACACATGCAATACAAACACACATGTGCTCAGCACACACATACATTAACACAAGCATAAAGCTCAAATCCACAAGTGCACACAGATACCCAGTGCAAACACATTAACCCAAACATTAACACACATAACCACAGATACATAAAAATATCAAGCTCAAACATGCATGCACAGCACTGTCAGCACTAATGTCCACACGAGGTAAACACACACAGACTCTTTTCTCCAGATTTCATAGCAAAGTCTTAGCCCTCCCATAATACATCTAACTGGCCTCTGGTCCTGAGACCCCTAGGAACATCCCCTGCTGGCCACCCAGGGGTTCTTCTTGGCCCCTTCCCCACCTTGACTTGTTTAGCAGTAGATTGGAAGAGCCCAGGGAACCAGAAGAGGAAGTGAGCTCCAAACCTTCAGGACCCACAAACCCAGGAAGGTCTGTGGATCCTAAAGACTGTGGAATGGTGTGGTGCTCTTTAAGGAAAAAAGGTAATAGAAAAGTAAAAAGTAAAAACTCAGAGATGACTGGGACTGGGGAGTCAAGGTCCTCTGAATTCTTCAGGGAAGGTGCCGAAGCATATGGAGAATGTTTCCTGACGGCAATGTGCCGTCCCCTCTCCACCCGGAGGGCCCCCCTTTACCCATCAAGTCCACACGGCCCCGAGGGTTACACAAGGTCAGGACGCAATGCTCAGGCTCTGTGCTCTCCTTGGTAAATCCACCCAGGGGACAGCTCCCCCCACACCCTGGCTTCTCTCCTGGATGAAGCCTGCTATGGCCCTGAGTCTGGGGCACAGCCTCTCTCTTCCGGGCTAATTGCCTGTCCGCGCATGCACAGGGGCCATGCTCTCCTGCCCCAGGCTTGTCATCAGCACCTAGCAAACCTCTGCTGCTCCTGGAACTGGAAGGATCAACCTGATCTCTGAGGACCCTGGAATCCTTTCCCTGCAGAAAACCTACAGATGAGGTGTGTTCAAAACCTGCCAGGTGAACCCACAATCTCCTCCTCCTCCGTGTATCAATGCAAGAGCAGTAATTCACTTTCCTTAGTCCTAGCATTTACTGCATGAACTGCAATCAGAAAACACAGTGAATGTCCACATTTTTTTTTAAATGTGTTACAGTGAAAGATACATTGCTCTAAACTGCCCTCAAAATACTTCTCCTCATTCAAATGCTCCTCCTCCTCCTCGCTTTCTGCAGCGGCCCTGAAAGTCCTCTGTCTTGAGTGTCTTTCGTTGTTCAATCAAGGCTGCCTCAGTGTTTGGAATCAGCCCAAAGCATTTACCTTTCGGGGTCATTTTGACTTGGGAAGAACAGGAAGTCTCAGGGTGTCAGATCCCCATGCCTCAGAGGATGAAGACACACGCAGTGTCCTATGAGCCACCCTGATGGATGGCACTTGGCAGCAGCATTCTCTGTATTTTTTATTGAACCCTATAAAGATACTCATGATAGAGGACTTCCAGAGCTGCTTCAGAAATGGCAAAAGTAACAGGGTGTGTTTGAAGAAAGCTGGAGGAACTGATAGGGAATTAATGGTAATGTATATTTTACTCTAATAATGTTTTTTTAAAAAATTAAACATTCTCAGTATACTTTGGTGATACGCCAGACCTCAGCGCCCTGCAGCCCCAAGCACCTGCAGGGTCTGTGGCCACTGGGTCTCCCTCTCAGACTTCACCCCAGACTGTCACAGAGGATGAGCCTCCTCGGGGACCTGTGCTGAGCGCTGCACTTCGTTAGTAAGACGGGAAAAGCCCAACATGCTCTGGTGAATGTTTAACTCAGCAGGAAGTAGGACAACTCTGATTCTCCCCAGCCAAGCACCCCAGCTCCAGTTCAGTTCCATGTTGCCTTGGGAAGCTCCAGTCTGGCCCGACCACTGTGCCTTAGTGTGAGGAGGCTGGATCTGAGGCTGGGCAAATCTGGGTTCTGGGTTCTAACCTTGACCCTGCCACTCCCTGGCAGTGTAGCCTGGGGTGCAGGAGAGCCTTGGTCTCTCAGCTGTAGCTCATCCCTTGCAGCACGGTATAAATGACACCTTCCAGGTAAAGGTGGCAGTCACAGAGATGTAAATCACCTCCCCTGAAGGAATGCACCTATGCCAAGACAAAACCAGCCTTAATGATTGTGCCCCAAGACCAGCTGTGAAATAATTGGGCAGCAGTGAAAAAAATGCCATGCAGGTCTGTTGGCTTCCACTCACTGCAGCAAACCTTTGAGAAGCTGAACCCAATAATCTGTGGGTGGACTTGCTGTCTGCTTCCGGTCATCCCTGCATGGTCTCTCTATCCATCCCATACCCGGATTGGCCTGTTCCCAGCACCCAGGCCAGTCCTCTGGTCTTCTTTTGGCCAACACTGAGTTGACTCAGCAGGTAAATCACTCACAGCCATGCCTTCCCAGGCAAGCCCCATATCCTAGGCTCTAACCCACATCTCTGGGCAGCGATTTCCCCTCTCCCCTCCTCTGTGTCCTCTACTCTAAGAAATGTCAGGGTGGTTCCTTGAACATGATGAGAATGGACAAATGACAGAGGCAGGGAAATCAAGATTTCTTCCAGAGCCAGTAGAGATGGGCCTAGCTTGAAAAGGCAGGCACTGAGCAGGAGGGACTAGGAAGAAATACTGTTATTTTAAGCAGTGTGAACAGAAAGTGCACACAGCACATGGAGAGAGAGAGAAAGAGAGAGAGAGAGAGAGAGAAAAGAGTGTAGACCACTGGTAGAAAGTGACCAGGCCCATGGGACCAGAGGGGATGGCACCAAATGAGGCCAATGGGAGCCATAAAAAAATAAATAAAACCATCAATACTAACAATACTAACGGAACTCCACATCCACTTATGCAGCAAGACTTTCAGGGTTAGAGGGGCAAATAGGAATTGGATATCAAAGTATTCTTGTTTTGCTTAAAATCAACAAGGAAAATCCCCCTTTCTGTTTGTATTTTTGAGATTCCCACAATGACAGAATGGATGGATGCCTCCCGAGGGAGGATGAGCCGCTCCCTGCGGGGCGCCTCCTTGGTGCAAAGCGAGAGCTCCTGTTGGGAATGGGCTAAAGAAAGCTCGCCTGCTTTGTCCCTTCCTGCGAGCTTGTGCAGGCTCCTTGTAGGCCCACTGGCGTGGGGACATCAGAGAATGTCCCCTTCCTGTGACACTGGACCACAGAAGGTGACGGGCGTCTGTTTCTGTTTCCAAGCAGACATCTCTGAGTTTTTATTTGGCTTTGAGGTGTTGTTTCCTTTGTAGTTGGCAGTTGCTTTCACGGGAGGTTGGTGCACTCATGGTCTCTGGGTCACTCTGGGTGGCAGGGCTTTGATCAGGATGCTGCTTCGGTTTGCTTTGCTATTTGAATTCCTATAATTTGTGTGATACAGGGGCCCAAGCAGGTCCATCTTCACTCTAACTTATACTTTTAATTTCCCCTTGATTTTCTTTGTATTATTTTTGTTTGCAGTTTGGGTGGTGTTTGACCTTTGCTGTTTCATTTCGTTTAGTCCTGAGAATTTGCCCCTGACCTCTGACTCTGCACTTTTTGCTGCTGATAACCTTTCCTTGGAAAAGGGTCTCCTGTTTGCAGGCAGAGAGAGATGAAGCTGAGCTGCTTCTGTTTCTTCTCCTCTTTCTCTGGATCTGCGCCCTGGTCCCCTCGACCTCCTACTCCCTCCCCCACCTCATCTCTGTTTTATTGGACCTGTTTTTCTCTCAGACCCTCTTGTCTGGAAGTTCAGCATTGCTCAGAATTCCAGAGCTGCTATAGAAACTTCTTGAGTATTTTGTCAAAGAAGTCACTGTCCCTCCATGATTCGGAGTCTGGGCCCCATCCCCAAGAGCTGGAAGGAGTGGGGAGGGGAGGAGTGGGGGACAAAGACAAGTTGAAGCCTGCTCTGTCCATGTACCACTCTGTCCATGTACAATGAGTGTAATATTAAGTACTACAAACATGCACTGATAAAATGATTTTTTAAATCAGAATATTGATGGGATAAAAAAAGTATTCATTTCTCTTAGAATTCTTGGCTGGACGTGTGTTTGTGTCGAGTTCACAGATGTGCTCAGTATTTGAGGTGGACATTATGGCAATTCAGACCTTGTAGTTAGACAGGGACTTAAATTTGGACACTGTTTTGTGGTGTTGCCTAGAGATGAAGTAAACGTTGGTTTCATCGTCTGTGAGAGAAGGTGGCCGACTGCAGAACTGGGAGCCAGGGGAGAGGGGACCTTTGTGCCACGCTGCACCCAGCAGTGGTGGACATTTCCTTAGGAGGACCTCCTTCCCTCCAGCCCAGCCCACCCCGGACTGCTGTGTGGTCCTGTCGTGAACTGTCCATGTTCTTCATACACGTGACGGGTGGTGCAGGCTGTCATCACATCGGTGTCCACCTAAGTAATTACTTAAATTCTCAACAAGTTTAAATATTTATAAATGAATTACATTCACTTAACCACTCAGAACTGCTATCTAATATATAAACACAGAGAATACCCTAGTAGCAGAGCTGTTATTTTATGTAGCACCTTCTCCATTGTAAGACTTTGCCTGCGGGGGCTCAATCCATCCTCACCAGGGATGGTGACATCTTCAGTGAGCTTTGCTGGGGAAAAAAGATAACAGCACTTGTTCAGAAACAATCAAGGATTTTATGCTGGTGATCTTGGGCCTCTCAGCCATGAGGAGAAGTGCTTTTCTAATCACAGGGCTCACAATGTTCCCAGAGTGCATCCTCCACTCCTCCTGAGGCCCCAGGAGAAAATCTCTGTAGGTCTAGCTAAAGTCATGAAGCAGGAGGGTCCCAGCCAGCCTGGTGAATTAATATCTTAATTATCTAAAAAAAAAAAGAAAATGGGTAGTGTTTGGGATGTAGTTCAGTGTGAAGGCCCTGGATTCAGTCCCCAGCAGATAGAAAAATAGAAAAAAGGAAGGAGGAAAGACAAATTCAAGAGAAAAGCCGACTCCAGCAGGGTTATAGTGACAGGCTGTGACAGACCTGCGACTCTACCCAGGGAATGCCTCTCCAGAGTTTGTGACTTTGTCCACTTACCAGAAAAAAAGGCCTCGCATTTCTATCATAACTGTGGTTTTATAAAACATACTATCTGTGCCACTTATTTCAGAGCTATAGAAACTCTCCCTTTTGGCGTGGTCCTCTGTATCAGTGCTCAGCATCAGTCCAATTGGATCAAGGACCAAGGGTGGGTTTTGTGCCTGAAGCTTATACAGATTGAGCAACTCTGATCAGACATGCTTGGGACCAGGAGGGTTTCAGATTTTAGTTTTCCTGGATTCTGGAAGATTTGCATACACTTTATGTCTTATGAGCATTCAAAAAATGTGTTTCAGGCCATTTTGGATTTCAGATTAAGGATGTTTAACTTGTAATACAAAAACTTATGTAGATTTAGTACCAAACAACATTTAAGTCCTTCACATATATTAGCATCGTATGATTTTTCAATACCTCCCTGTAAAGGTGGGGGGGGTTATTCCTGCTGTCCTGTTTCCTGTGAGCAGATTGAGAGATGCAGGGACAACTTTCCACCTAATAAATCCTGAAGTGAAGTTTGGACCAAGGTGGTCAGGTTTGGATCTTTGAAAAGTACATTCTACCTGTGTCTTGACTGTGTCAGGCACGAGATATGCAATGCCTTTCATTTTATCAATTTCTGAACCACCAGGAACCCGCAAAAGCCTGACACATTAGGTAACCAATCAACATTTGATGCATGAAGGAATTGAACACTTTGAAAATTACAATTTTAATTATGCAAGTAATCCATGAATTCATGTTCTTTGTAAAATACTCATAAAATGTTCTAGGGAGAGCATATGCCAAGTGCCTTCCTGGGCCATTGCCCCAGTCTTGCCATTGTGTGCATCTGTATCCTCTGTGCATCCCCAGTTCACACAGGGTGTTGGGAAGTGCTCAGTGTGTGTGACCTGTTGCTGACCATGGCGTGGCCAGTGGAGCTGAAATGTGATCCGCGTCCTCAGGGTCACTTCCTATGATCACCAATGTGACGCCACTTTGCTGAGAAGCACTGATTTTAATAGGGACACACTTGAAAACTCACTTCATTAGGCAGATTCAATGGAACTGAATTTGAATGTTAGGAAACACACAGGTGACTACAAGTAGGTTCAAGGCCAGTGAGGCCCAACCCCAGAGTAGAATTGGCTTGCACGGAGAAGTTAACTGTGTGCCAGTCAAGTTGTTTAATGTGCTGGCACAGGTGAGTTTCAGGTCTTTCTAAACAACTCAGGCTGTTTTTCTGGGGATTTACTAGCTCAGCTCTGGACTGGGGATTACCAGATTTTATATGTTAAAGAAGAGAATTGTATGGAATCATAATTGAGAAATCATTGTTGTTTGCTAAATTTGACTTCTGATAAGAAATGATATGAAAGAAAATACTTTTTTTCAAGCATTTTAGTAACTAATTTATAACTTGGGTTAGAATATTGGCCAGTTTACTAGACCTGCTAAGGCTCTGCTGCTTTGTTTGCGATCTGAAGATGACAACTGTGCCTACCTCATAAGACTGTGGCAGTGTCAGCTGAGCAATCAATGTGAAATTTTTAGGATGTTAAAATGATCAAGAATATTAGCTTTCAGAAGCATTCTCTGAGCTAAACAAAAGTGAGACATGCAAGAAGAACCATTTCAATGCACTGTCCAGGTAGAAATCTTAGGCCAGTCTTTTGCTAAGCATGATTGAAATCAGGTGGATGAAACAGAAACACTAGTGCTAAATTGTGCTTTCTTTAGACATAATACTCTTCTGAAATAAAATAGGTCAATAAACTGTCAAATACACCAAGACACTGACAAATGATATTTGTCAACAAATTGACACTTCTGAAATGGAGGAGTCACTTTCTTTCTTTCCTACTTAATCAATTTACAGACTAACTACTCCAGGGGCCCTGAGGGACATTTCCTCTGCAGGTCAGAGAGAGCCTTTGACACTTCCACCCAGGTAAGGCACAAATGAATAGCCAGTGACTTCCAAGCCAGAGGTCAGGAGCAGTTTCTCACCTGGATCTCCAAGCACAGGACCCGAGGCCTTGGCTTCTTCCTTCCCACTCAGCCCAGGCCTGGCGGGACCTCAGTCTCCGGCCTCCCATGGAACAGGATCCTGGAGGAGCGGGTGGGTGCTTGTCAGGGTCCCGAGCGCTCCCGAGGCTGCTGTGTCAGCTAAGGATGGGAGCTGCAGGTTCCGACAAAGCTGTGGAGAATAAAAGGCTTAGACAGGTGACTGTGGCAGAAGGAGAGACATGAAAAAGCCTTGGAAGTGTCTTATTTGAAGCATCAGGTGTCACCACACTGGAACCAAGCAAGACTCTGCCACCACAGGCCTCGTCACCTGGCCACTTGCACTGCTAGCTGGGATTTCCACTGTGTTCCTGAACGAAAACGGCTCACTTAGGTACAAATACATCAGAGACAAAGAGAGACAGATGGATGATAGACAGACAGACAGACACATAGATAGATAGAAAATGGATAGATAGATATATACGCAGGCAGAAAGTTCACAGAGACACACACGGAAGCTAAAACGGCAGACTGAGTAGTGAAGTGCCCTTTACGGCTGACAACTGTTGATGTGTTGATAAGCTGTATTTTAAGGTATGCTTAAGATAAAAGTCTTGAAAACCCATAACTTCCTTCAATATTTTATGTTAGTTGCAAATATATAAATTTATTTGCCAAACTTTGATATAGATCCAAGGTTTTTCTTGAGCCATTGGTCAACTGCTCACATTTCTTACAAAAACGCGTCTCCTGCAGTGTGTAATTTCCAGCTCCAGTTTCATGATAGCCAGGAACTGAAAACCTTTGCAAAGTGTGCTGCTGGGAGAGTTTGACAGAGGCTTACACGCCTCTCTCCCAAGTAGCTTCGTGCAGGTGTAGACTGTGCTAGAGTCTTAGTTCCCTTCCCCTCTCCCTTCTCTCTCCTTGATCAAGGTGCCAACAGAAGGACTTCCTATGAAATAAAGGAACGAAATAAACAGTGGGTAATAATTGCCAGCTATGATGCCTAATATCCAGATTACATTTAATAAGAATGTTATCATCATTCTTTTTATACATATGCATGTTCCTACAGATGCAAATGAATTGCTGTCTTTAAACTAATGCTGAGGACACGACCGGAGAGGATTAGGTGAGATTATTAGCAAAGTCCCATGAACTGAACAACTAACTGGCTGCTCCAACCTAACCTCTTGGCCTATACTTACCATGATATATTGGATTAAGTTTTCTGCCCATTGTGTTGAGATATGTGTTTCCATAGTAGCTGTATTTGGTGATAAAATTGTTATAATTTTAAGAAAGAACAAGGTCCAATGAGTTTAGTCCAAAACCCTTAAGGGCTGGAACTAGAAAACCACATTTTGCTTGCTTGCTTTGTTTTCTTTGTGTTTTCTCAAACTGCGCAGCTGAGGAAGTGTGTAGAAATGCTGACCAACAGGCAAGAGCTCGGAGGTACAGTTTAGCTGCACACTACCGAATGGAGCTCACGACTCGGCAGCCGGGATGCCCTGCAATGTGTTATACGTCTGTCTTCCCTGTGCCCAGAGCTCACCGTTTTAAGTATTGGGTTAGAAGCTCACAAGCAATAAAGTAGCATTAGCTCCCCATAGATGGGTAATCCTATTATATTTAGATACAAAGGTCCATTTTAATAAGTACAGATACAGAGATTAGAGCGGAAGGATTCCTCAAGCAGTGGGTCCCCCAGGGGGAATGGGTAATTGTTTTCCCATACCAAGTAAATAAATTAGAAGTCTTTATTGAATCACAGTGGAATAAATTCACATTTTTGTTTCTCCCAAAAGAGATGGTAGCATCATTCCACTGCTAAGGTGATGGAACACATTTATGTATTGTTTCCAGGTCCTGGAAATTTTTAAAATAAACCAGCAGGCAAGATACTTAACGTTAGTTAATTCTGTAGTGGGATACATCTTCGGAACCTCTTTTTCCATTGCTGTTAAAAACTGCCTTTTAAAATTGAACTTGAGGACCCAGGATTTAGCTCAGTGGCATAAGCGCCTAGCTGGAAAGCCAAGGTTATGAGTTTGATCCCTAGTACCACAAAAATTAATTAATTAGTTAACTAAATAAATAAAATAAAATTGAGCTTGATAAGTAAACAGTAACATGGATGGAAATGGGAAGCAATCCATTTTGGTCAATATTACTGTTATTTTACCCTCTGGATTTGATAATCAGCTCCTGTTATATATACATTCTCCACACTGAAGAAATAATGGAAATTCTTGGGTGCAGTCTAAATAGCTGGTCTGAGTAATTCAGTGGAGAAAACCACAGTGCCCTTGATCAGAAGAAGCTGCAGGGTAGGAGATGCCCTACAGAGAAGGGGAGGTCACAGTGGTCTGTCCTCTCTGCTCTCTTTTCTCTTCCCTCTCCTCTCTCCACAAAACAAAACAAAACAGAGCCTTGAGCAAATGTATGTAGCCGAGGAATAGCAAAGCGTTCCTGAAACAATCGGAGTAGATTAGAATTTGTAGGATGCATCCAGGAAATGTGATGTCGTCAGAGCCTGAGGACTCGTGGTGCTGGAGAAAGAATCACACGTGTGAATCTGAAGGGCTTTGCAGCAGACGGCAGCTCGCTTGCAGCAAGTCTGGGACATTCACACGGGAGAGGAGGAGGCAAGTCAGCTAAGGTATTAGAAGACCTTGATCCAGATACTGAAAGTTAAGTGAGCAAAATGATATAAAAGATGAGGGGCAAGAATGCGGGAGTGAGCAGAAGAACGCGAGTCCCCCAAAGCCGCCCACACCCACATCCGGCGAGGGTCCGCGTGTTTCCCCAGTTCCTCATCTCTGCTCAGTGGTTCATGCCATCTTTTTTCTTATTTTTTCTTTCTTCTTATACCGGACGAGGATAGAATGGATCACCTCGGTAGCCTCAGAGGCTAACACGTTCCTACCACCACAATTACCGGAGCAAACCTGGTTCCCTTAGGTTGATGCAATTTCAAAGCAAGAAAAATAATAAAATAATGGTGAAACAGATGCACTGAATACATCCTGGGATGAATAAATTATAGTGAGTGTACCTGGGTAAAAGGAAAGAAATTGTCAAAAGACGTTGGCCTTGTGATTTTCTCACAGACTCAAACTCAGTCTGGCTTAGAATAAAGCGGATAGATACTTGGTGCCGAGGCCTGATCAGGTCCTCGGGAAACTTGTGATACAAAGGCCCCTAAAGGACAAGCAGAGAAAAGGCCTCATGGGTTAGCGACCTTTCTCCAAGGAGTTCATTCTCTTGCCTCTGAATAGTTCAGGTGCTTCTCCTTACAAACCTTTGATGACCCTTTCCACACCCTACCCTTGAATTCTTTCCCCTTTGGTGGCATCTAGGCCCACCCCCTGCAGCCCGCTGCCACCTGGAGGCTGAGTTCAGCCCTACTGCGATGACGGAACTGCTAACTTCAGGTGCACGCAGAACTGTAGCTTCAGGTGGACGCACAACTGTAACTTCAGGTGGACACACACCTGCAGTCTCCCCGCTCACGCCCTCCCTCCTCAGCATCCAGCCGCCTCAGCCTCCGTCTGTCTCTCCTCGCCCCCTAGTTGTGTCTTCACTGGGCCTTAGGGTGTAACTGCAGACCAGCAGGCATTGTTCAAAGCCTGTGGCAGAGTCCTTTCTTTGCTTCCCTCTTGGCTGGCCAGTCCGGGGATGCTACCGTCCTTTCTCGCGTTTCCACCACTGTCCAAACGTTCTGATACACGTACCAGTGAATGTCTGCATCCTTCCTGAGCCCTGGGAGTTTGGGAGGCACAGCCTCTGTAGCTAGCTCTGGAAAACAGAAACAGTTGCAGCTCTACTACTGATGTTAATTCATACTAATTTGCTGTTAACCAAGGTGCTATTTGACTTAACTTTCACCTAACTTCACAATGACCTTTGAGGCAGGAGCTCCAATTGCTGCTAACTGTGTGTGGCATGAACTAATGAGGTTATGACTCCGCAGGTTCACATGGAAACTAAGTAATTTATAAATGTAAAGCATAGCTTTAGTACATGAGACATTGCCCCAAAGTAACAGCTGTTCTTATTTAGAGTAGAAATATCAGCGGCACAGCTGTGACTCCAGGCATCTGAGGAACCAAAGCACTTCTGACTGAATCCTGACTGCCTCCGGCTTTGTGTGTCTTCTTGGTGTTGTTTTTCCTCAAACTAAGATGACCCTTTAACTATGTACATCAATATCTCTATCTCTATCTCTATCTCTCTATCTGTCTGGGATCTATTTAAGAAGTGGTGTTTGAGCTCTGAGGGTGTCTGGATGGACGGCATTGTGATACACAGGCATATTCCTAGATTCCCCAGGGAACCGCACTCTTGCGTCCAGGTGACTCCATGTTGAGGACACACAGGGAGCTTGGCCTCCGTCTTCCTGCTGAAAGGGATCCGTCTCCGTGTGTCAGCCACTGTGCCCTCCGCAGCAGCTGCTGAGGTCAGTGGAGACATCTGGCCTCGTTGACTACTTCGAGTCCATCTTAGCACGTCATCCTCTCTAGTCGTGCTGTGAGTGTGCCTGCCTCGAGAACAGGCTCCTCGGTGGGCGCCTGGCCTCACCCTGCAGGCAGCCAATTTGTCTGTCAGCTCCGTGGTCTCCTCAGGAGGCCGGGCCTCCTCATGTGACTCCTCAATGCCTGACTAACGCTTCCCTGTCACTGCATCCTGCTCATAATTATTCTTTATTCCATCTTTATTTCCTCAACATTTGGAAATGGATTACATCGTTTTAGTGATTCTGACCTGGCTCTCTGTCTAGGCTTCAAGGTGATTGGGTTTGCTCAGGAATAATGCAAATTGGTCCTTTCACTGAAGTTCTATTTTTTCTTTTCCTTCCTTCTTTTCTTTTTTCTTTTTCTTTCTTTCTTTGTCGGAGATTTAACCCATGGTTTAAGACGGCAAGGAAGGGGTGTGCAGACAACCTGGGGCCGGCCTGGAAGCCTGGAAGCCAGGAATGAGGCTGGATGTTAGATAGAGCACTTGTTCTCCAGCCAAGGCCACCTGTGTGCAGGGTGTCCTGGGGACTTGAAGGGGGCATAATACACATGCCAGAGTGAAAACAACCTAGGAAGCAGGTTTCCATATCTTCAACTCACCACACCAGCCCCCAGCAAACACTGTCCCTCACATGGCCTGTGGCGTCTCCTCGGAGGAGGAAGAGATGTCCACCTGGCCTGTGCTGCTGAACTCCTACACACACAGGTTTAAGATACAGGTGAAAGACAAGGCATTGTCTGCTTCTCCCTGGCTGTAATTATTTACCCCCGCACATCCAATCCCCTTTACATGTCTACATCTGTATCACTGCATATTGTGCAATATATGGCAAATAATATGGCCTTGACAGATACTAGATAATCAATTCTGAAAACTAATTTGAATGGAGAATCCCTACAATGTTGTATTCTGTGCAATTCTTAGAATTGGGGGTACAATCAGACTGTTTACTCTTTATTTAATGTTTTCTACTTAAGAGTGTTTTTTAATCAGTCTTCAAGACTTCGTGGGTTAAGAAATGTTTTTGAAGATCTCAACAGCCAAAATTGTTTATAGAAAATCACCTCTGGGGTAGCTGGCCATTCACTTAGAAAGGATTTACTGAGTACTTTCAATTAATGAGCTAGTTTCAGTTTCCTAAATCATAGTAATTTTTATTTCCCTAGAAATAAACAAATTTCTGCATATAAATTAGAATTTTATTAGGTAGGAGGTTTATAAATCAAGTGGTTTAGAATGGCATTCACCTAGAACTAAAGCATAAGTCTTTTTTAGCAGGAAATGAAAACATTGTCTCAATAATTTCAGATGTAATTTATATACACTTTTTTTGTTGGGTATTATAGATTGATTTATGCTTCAGATAGACTTTGAAGTTGTTTAAGCACAGAAAATCCCTTGGGTAATTTCTCACAGATAGAGGAGGAGAAAGAGCTCCCCAAACAATGTAATGATGTGTGTATCTGAGTGTCTGATCTTCAAAACCCTTCGATTCTCTCTTTAGCAGAAAGAATGTTTATGATTGTCAAGATGGAATGAAAATGCTTTTTATCAAGTTAAAACACTTTGTATTTTTAGTTAAGGAAAGCATTAGGTGACATCTTTATAGAACTTTTCTTCAAAAAAATGTCAAATACTGGTAATTTCATACAGTTCACCTGTATATATAAAATTTGATTCTTTGGAAGGAATATTAAAAATAAAAATGTCTTCTAGTAATACCAAAAAATAGTTCTAAGAAAGAACTGTATTTCTATAGTTATTGTGAAATGCACAGCAAGTACTGTAGTCTGGTAAAGCAAGGCATTGTCCTTCTGGATTCTGTATGTATTGATGAAATAAAATCAGACTGATATACATTAATGAATCAGTTCATGTATTCAGTGACAACAATCCCTCACGATCCTAGCATCATAATCAGTTTAATGGTTAAATCGTGCATATCATTTTGATGTGGCATGGTTTACTCTCAAGGACACATTTTTAGAAAGACTAAAATAATAGATGTTTGTGTCTCTTCACTAACCAGTGCTGTTGGACATTTTTCCATGTTTATGTGCCGTCTGTATTTCTTCATCTGACAAGTTTGTTCTTATCTCAGATGCCCGTTTTTGGACTGGGTTATTAAATTTGGGGGGTTTTATTTTCTTTCAATTCTTTATATGTTCTAGACATAAATTTTTACTCTGAAAGACAACTGGCTAAAATTTTTTCCTACTCTTTCGGTTGTCTTTTCACTCTTGGTGATTTCTTTTGCTGTACCAAAGCTTTTTATAGGATGAAATCACTGTTGTTGATTTGCTGTATTATTTCTTGTGTGATGTAGGTTTTGTTCATGAGATCTTTGCCTACACCTATAACTTCAAGAGTTCCGTCTACTCTCCTTTCCAGCAGATTTAGTGTTTCTGCTTTAATATTTAGGTATTTGATCTACTTCAATTTCAGTTTAGTGTGTGGTGGGAGGCATTGTTCTAGTTTTAGTCTTTGGCTTGTAGAAAGCTAGTTTTTCAGCCTAAACAGGCTAGCTATCTTCTGGTGAAAGGATTTGGCTCCTTTGTCAAAGAAAAGGTGGTTGAGTATGTTTGAAATTGTTTGTACATCTTCTAACATGTTTCATTGATCCTCAGATTTGTTTTCTCTTTTTTCTTTTTTTTTTTTTTGCCAGTACCATGGTATTTTTGCTTTTATAATAGTAGCTTGTAGTATAGTTAAAAGGCCCCCTGCCTTGTCTTTGTTGCAAAGAATTACTTTTGCTTTTCTAGGTTTCTTCGGGTTCCAAATGAATTTTAGGAGTGATTTCTCTAGTTCGGTAAGGTATGATAATGGTATTTTGATTACTCCAGGAAGAATGGCTCAAGAAATCAACCAATAACAAATCCTGGCAGGGCTGTGGAGAAAAAGGAACTGTTTTCTACTGTTGGTGGAAGTGTAGACTGGTGCAACCACTGTAGAAATCAATACGGAGGCCGGATATTTAGCTCAGTGGCTTAAGTTTCTGCCTAGCAAGTGTGAGGCATGAGTTCGATCCTTGGTACCAAAAAAAAAAAAAAAAAAAAAAGAAAAAGTAAGACAAAAAGAAAAGAAAAGAAATTAATGTGGAGATTCCTCAAAAAACTAGTGTTGAAGGGTTGAAGGCCCCATTTGACTCACCTATTCTCCTTCTGGGCATCTTCCCAGAAGAATTAAAAGCATCACAGTGATGTATGTGCACCTATGTTTATAGCAGCACAGTTAGTTATAGCTAAATCTTGAAAACAACCCAAATGCCCATCAACCAAGATGCATAAAAAAGATGTAGGCTTTTTTTTTTTTCAAATAACAGAGTACTACTCAGCCATAAAGGATGAATGTGAGACATTCCTGGATGAGTGAATGCCACTTGGGATCATACTCATAAGTGAAATAAATCAGATACACCTGCATCAGCATCACATTGTCTTCCTGGTGTGAGAAACTGAAAGAGTGAAGAAAGACCAAAATGTGCAACAGATATTGTGATATGGGAAGAAGGTTTTCAAAAGGAAAGAGGAGCTAGAGTAGGAGAAAAGAAAAGGAAAGGAAGGAGAAAGGAAAAAACAATTTAAAAAGGATAAAATGGAAACAAATCTTTGTAAATATACATGAGAAGAGGAATTGAAGGGAAGAGAGGGAGTTGGGGAAAAAGAGGAATCAAAATATACCATGTGCAGGTACAGATTCACTATGATGAATATAATAATTATTTATATCTGAGATGTACCTATAAACTTAATTTAAAAAAATAAAATAAAGCAATAGACTTTTATTGCCTAAAAAGGAAATGACATATGTCACTTTCAGTCCCATTCCTACATCTGGAGCTATGATCTGACTTAATGGGACAGGAAGAAAGGAGAGGAAAGTCAGACCTGGCGAATGCTAAACCTCTCTACCATCATCAAGACTCAGCAATTGCTAGGCTGGCGGCTTAGACCTGAAATCCTAGCACTCTGGGAGAACAAGATGGGAGAACTGGGCCCAGCCTGGGCAATGGAGCAAGAACCAGTCTCAAAAATTAGAAAAGGGCTAGGGTTATAGGTCAGTGAAAAGGCCCTGGGTTCATTCCCTTGTGCTTGAGAAAGAGAGATGGAGACAGAGAGACAGAGAGAGAGAGAGAGAGAGAGAGAGAGAGAGAGAGAGAGAGGACCAACTAGACTTTGTGAATGTGATTTATTTATTTACTTACTTTCTTGTAGTACATCTTTGCGGTACCTAATAGCTACAGTCCTCTTGGGGCGTTTGACCATGTGCCCCACTTGTCTTAATGACTTGCTCACCCTGGCCCTCCATCCCTTCCTGCTCCCTCCACCTCTGCCCTCTTCCACCTGAAAAGATCTCCCTACTCCTGTTATCATCTATCTTTTTTTTAAGATTTTATTTATAGAGAAACAAAAGCATGTAAAGGGTAGAGATAATACAGAATTCAAAAAAAATCAATAAGAAATCACTAGTTAATAAATTGCATATTATCCTCTTAGAAATAGTTGTTCAAGTTACAAGATTAAAGCATACAAAGTAGAAAGTCAAACAGTGAGAGTGTGAACAGCTATGCATGTGTGAATCTCTACATATATTTCTATCCTTTCTGTATTACAGGGAAAAATAAAACTTAGCAAGACAAAACAAAACAAATTCCTATAAAAACATGAAACCAGAAAGTCCTATAAAACCACAGTACAAGGTGATCTACAATGATTGCTGTGTTGTTTCTTATTATCTTCAATAGAATGTCTATATCATCAGGTATAATTGAATATAACAGTATAATTGAGTATAGCAGTAAATAATATTAATAAAATAAAACATTGTAGACAGTATAAAACTTCAAAGGCAGGTAATAATCAAACCAGAGTGGATATTCTAGTGGATCTTGTCATCTTAAGTGCAGTTGCCTATACTCTCAGACTTGATATTATCAATCATAACAGCTTTGAATAAAATCTATCAATACAAAACAGCGATCCAATAAACCAGATTCGATTATGATCAGTCATGGTAAAACTGTGTAGGTTTTACAGCGCTTTAGATTAAGTTAATAGGAAATTAAGGATGATTACCGTACTATATCCTGTTATTTTCAGCATGACTGTCTGTGCCCTCAAATCTAGTACAGGTAGAATGACTGGAACAGAATATAATACATCTAAACAGAGTAGTGTGAGTAATGTGGGTTTTAAATCCTGGTGCACTATTGACAATATAGCGTATCAAGGCCATCTATGTTAGAGTTTCTAGTTATCCTTCTGCCTCATTTCTGCTATGCTACTTTTCTGCCTTTGTTTAGTTTTCTCCTTCATTCTACTGCCTGCCTCACTCATTGAGGCCTTTCTGCTAAAGTTCCTAAAATCCTGGTATTTTTTTTCTCTCTCTCTAGAATGTCCTTCAGCATTCTCTGCAGGGTTGGATTGGTGATCACAAACTCGCCCAGTTCCTCTTTGTCATGGAAGCATCTTGTTTCTCCATTAATTTCTAGTGACAGTTTTGCAGGGTACATCAATCTGGGCTGGAGGCCACCTTCCTTCAGGACTTGGAAGATTTCACTCCAAGCTCTTCTTGATCTGATGGTCTGTGTTGAGAAGTCAGCTGTGATCCTAATGGGCTTACCTTTATAGGTAATCTGTTTCTTTTCTCTGACTGCTTTTAATATTCTGTTTTTATATTGAATTTCTGGCATCTTGATTATTATATGTCTGGGTGTAGATCTGTTTTGGTTGTAGGTGGCTGGAGTTCTGTATTCCTCACACAACCGAATATCATTTTCTTTTCCCATGCTTGGGAAGTTTTCCTTAATTATTTCTGTGAATAGCCTTTGTAATTCACCTGTATGTATTCCTGCTTGTTCGTTCACATTTCTTATTCTTAAATTGTAGATTCTCTTGTCATCTTCCAGCCTTTGTATTGTTACTGCCTGTTTCCTTGTTATTTTTAAGAGATCTTTCCTTTCATCATCACACATTGCAAACTTATCTTCAAGTTTTGATAGTCTATCCTTAGTTTATTTTAAGGCGTTTTGCCAGCTTTCAATGGAGTTTTTAATTTCCTGGTAGTCTCTTTGAATCTGCTTCATGTATCCTATATTTTCTTTATATTCTTTATCAAATGTTTCTCTCCTTTTTTTGTGTTCCTCCCTTCTTTTGTCTGATCATCCTGAGAGATGCTTCCTGAGAGCATTTCTTTTATTACTCTACTCATATCCTGCTTTACCTGATTTAATATTTCAGTTTTGAGCTCATTTACAAGGTCTTGAAGATATCTCTTAATGTCCATTGAAGCCATGTCTGATGTTGCATGTTTGCTGCCCTCAGTCTCCCTTGTTTTTCCTTCTCCTGGATCAGGGCTCTCAGGGTCTGGACTGGGGGCCTCCTCCTGCCTCTCTCTCCTGTCATGGCCCTGGCTTCCTCCACACAGGTTACAGTGCAGGTCCCAGCTTACTTCCCTGTTGGACACGTTTCCTCCGAAGCACGCTGGCAAGGGAACTCCGCCCTTTCCCACCTGCCCTTGTCACTGAGGTGTAAGCAGAGGCTGCATATGCCTGCCCCTCCCCACTGGGCCAGCCAAACTTCAGGGGTGATCATCCGGTTAGTGTGTGCTAGGCACAGGAAATCGATTTGGGACGTCTCATTGGGTCCCAACCAGGGTCACGGCCCAGTCCAAGCAAATCCCATGAATCTGCTCTGGGGAGGGAGGATCCAACCGAAGTCACTGTCACTCTCAGTTCGGGCTCCTCCTGCCCAATTCCAACATGTCACCCACCTGGTCGTGCCCTTCCCATGGGGGGCTCTCACTCCCAGCACTGACCGTGGATCAATGAAGGTCCCTCCACTAGCTCCACTCTCCGCTCTCCGCTGGGCTCACCAACCCCTGACCTCAGCGCTGCTGCCCTTCCTGTGAGTGGCGGCGGGAGCGAGTTTGGGCGGCTCTGCATGCCTGCGCAGATTCAAACCGGTGCAATCTTGGCGGGTCATCATGAAAACGCTGTGTCCCGTAATTTTTAGCTGTTTCAGGTGTAGTCCCAAAGTATTTGATGAGCTTTTTTAAGTTTTAATTTCTTCCTGTGTCAAGAGGCTCCATCTCCCTCTGTCTGGGTCTCTCCAGGGTGTTTTATTCTGGCGTATGAGTTGTTTCTCCCGGGAGGCTCTGTATTTTGTTGCTCACTGATCGGCCATCTTGCCTTCTGGAAACTATCTTGGCCACCGGCTGCAATTCCTTTTTCTGCCCCATTTGTCACTTCATAGTAGGACCATACCTGGTTCTTTGTCTGGTTTCGTGACTCAGCTCCACATCCGTAGGGCCTGGGCCATGATGACTGGCAGAAATCCTCAACCTATAAAGGCCTACGTGACGCATGACCACATGAGGGGTCTCTCGTATATGGAGAAACTTTGAACTTCTACTCATCTTGCCCTATGTAGAGCGTTGTGTGCGTTTCATTTTTCTTTTTTCTTTTTCACTTCACAAGAGCCTAGGGGAATCTTAGCTCCAGAAGCAGTTGACACCTTTTCTGTCTCCCTAGTGTGGACACGGCTTGCACCTTAGCTTCCAGCCACAAAATCCTAATCAAATGGAGAAAATCTCACTGCCACTCTGAGGAGTAGAACGCATTGCCAGTTTGTGTGCTGTCTCCTCCCCCCAAAACCATCGCACCAAAAGCAAATGTGTGACCATCAAAAGACCAAAGAGAAATCAACTACATATTAGAAGGAGAAGGCAGCTGCTTTTACAGTGTCATAGAAGAAAATTTTATGGAGGGATAGGAACAGAAAACCTAAAGGATCCTTGCTGAAATGAGCTGGCCTGCCCTTTCAGCAGCACTGAACGCTTCAGAAAGCTTCACAACGACCCAAAACAAAAATGAACCAATTCACTGAAGATTTTGGTTAGCTTCCTTTTCTTCTCCCCGTATTTTCCTCTATTAATTTCTTCAGTTACTTGAAACACAAAGCACGGAGCTCCTCCCTTGTGTGACGGAGGCCTCAGGAGTTCCAGTCTCAGGACTTCCAGTCTCGGGAAAGCCCTGCCCAGCCGCTCCCTGGCAGCCTGTCCTGTGGCTTTTTGGCACTTCTATTCTTCTGTCTTCTTTGTTCTCTTCCCTGCTGTCCTTCTCCATTTACCTGGAAGTGGCTTTACTTGAATCAGAATTCTTGAGAACGAGAATCAAAATTAACTAACTGAAAATAAACACATAAAACCTGCTGTTTCTGGATAAACCTTGAGGCAAGTCCACCATCGTGGCAAACAGCGCAGATGGCACCTGGTGACCTGCTCTACCACACCACACCCAGGAGAAGAGAGTAGAGGTGCCCACGGAGAGCCAGTGATTCTAGCTGTGTGTGCACATCTAGGTACAATGCCTTAAGAATACCAAAACTCTTTGGATGAATTTAATTTTTATGTTTATTCCAAGTAGTTATACAAAAATCTATGACCAAAGATACATCTTATTCTCTTTTATTGGCGTGTGTTCACAGTGCATGAGTGGAGCTGGTGCCTGAGCCTAACACAGCTTAAGTCTTTGTGTCACCCCGGCCCCCTCCTGCCTCTCCCTAGAGTGCTCCAAAAACACACTTGTATAGAGGGTATGTGGTGTCAATAGGTTTTACCCTGTCAAACCCAGTGGTTTAACCATTGTGATGTCAAATAATTTTTCATGAAATAAAAATATGTAGGAAACAGATTATTAAAATGCACTGAATTATCATTAAATAAAACTTTAATTTCCATTATATAAATCATGTTACATACATTGGATAAGCATTAAAATATTATCACTGATTAGGTTTAAGTGGTAGGATCATGAGTAACTTTCTTATGTTTTCTGTACTGTCCTAATTTTCAGTAAGTTTATATCATTTTATAATCAGAATATATATGTATATACTTGAAATATGTATCTGATAGTTCTGTTATCTGACTTTGCATTCATAATTCCTTGGCAGTTTCGACACTCTAAGAAAATGATGAGGAAGAAAGGAAACTGCACACAAAAATGTTAATTTTCCTGTTAATACATAAGACCAAAAGACTGAAACAGAAAGGAACAATCTTCGTGCAAGAATTAGGTCCAATAACATAGTGATTTAATGTGCAGGCGTGGAAATGTGTCATTATGTGAAAAACAGGTACAGCTATACTGAAGCATGCATATCAATGGAGAAAGAACTATGTTTTTAAAATCCTGTGACTGAGGATGAGCAGCTAGAAGTAATTTCTGTGAGTTTTAGTAGCCATTACCTCTGGGGAACGGTTCCTCTTTTCTTTCTAGTCTTCAGGTTTCAAATTTTCTGCTATTACATCTCTTAATCTTATGGTGAGGAAACAACACTTCCCCAAATATCTGTAAAACACATTATTTTATTTCCTTTTCCCACTGACAAGCTTACTAAAGATCGGTCTCTCTCTGACCCTTCTGCTTCATCTGGCTGAAATGTTACTTTACCCAAATAATGATGACTTCGCTTGTGCCATTTTTGAAGTGCAGTGTCCAGAGGTTGAAGAGGTCCCCTGTCAGCCTCGAGCCCGGGCTGCCTTCAGAGCCTCTGTGTCCGTCCGTGCCTGCCCAAGGTGAGAATCCGTGCGCTAAATCTCCTTGACAGTTGTCTGCTTGCATTAGCTCGCAGCTCCCACCTCCTGTGCTGACACATCATTCCCCAACGCGTTATTTTCCTCTCCCAATGCGCACTTTCTCAGGCAGGAAGGAGACTCACTTTTTTTTGCTAAAAAAAGGTACATTGACACGTGAGGCATCTTCTCAGAGTTTCTACCCTGTTGTTATTATTTTTTAAACAGAGAGGGCTCCCAAGAAGGGAGACCAAGGTGTGCTCTACTTTGCATAATTTGACTGCTCCACTCAAAACCTTCCCCAGGAACCATCGCAGCGGGAAAACCTTCCCCAGTGGACAGAGGGGCAGAGTCGTCACCTTTCTAATCAGAATGTATGTGTATGTGTTCAAGTATCTATTTAAGGTGGTTATTCCGATCTTATGGCTCACAATTAGTTTGCAGTAACTACTAAATTTGATACAAATTATTTTCAGTGAGCTAAGAAGCAGAATGTGGTGGGAGGCCAGCCTAGGAAAGGTGACAGGAGCAGGAGACAGTTGCCAGAGAAAAAAGAATAAGTTACTTCCTTTGTTCATTTTGCCTAGAGCTAGTTGTGCTTAAGAAAAAAAAAAGTCTAATATTTGGTCACCATTTTAGGGGGCTCTCCTGTCGGAAGTTTGTTTAGGGTGCACTGTCCAGGTAGGTGCCCCTTTTTGGGAACTCTTAAACAGAGAACACAAATCCAAGCACCCTGCCCAGGGCCAAGAATTTGACAGAACCTTCAGAGGTGGGTGCCCCACTCGGCCTCAGCGAGAGAAGTCTCCCACACAGAGATGTGGCTCTGTCAGTGAGCTGGTCCATCTTCCGCTGGACTTGACCCACACAGTTGTCCAGTCAGACTGGTGACACACTGCCAATGAGCCAAGTGTTGCAAAGTCCTTACCAACCTGCATGAACTCCCCCCTCTGCCTCCCTGACTACTTGGGACATTTCTGTTGTGCTTTTCTAGTCTGTTTGCACTTGTCTCTCCTGTAGATTGACGTTTTTAGAGGTTATGATCCAGTTATCAGGTGCTGATGTATCATGAATGCTCACAAAATGTGGATTCAATGACAAAACAAAACCTGTCCCATATTTTCATCTCGTATAACAGCCATAAGCAATATCACACTGAATTTTATGTTAAAATATCCAAATGCTGGATGGATGCAAAAGTCATGTTACCAACTGTGGAATTTAGTAGCTCTCTGACAGCAGGTAGAATGGCACTGTCACTGTCAACACGGCTTCAGTGGACCCTCAGTTGCTTTAGCAGTTGAAAGAGGGGAGAGCAAAAACACCTGCTGGTTCTAGGGTAGGATCCAAAGCTGGAGGAGCCCTCAGCCCTGACGTCAGAGGTGGAACAGGAATGTGCCGGTCGTTCGAATGGCCTGAGCTCCCAGAACCCCCAGTATCTACCTTGTTGGATCAATGGACACTCAGCAGATGCTGTCCCAGTCCAGTGTGCCATGAGGTAAGGGTGAAGTGGACCTGCTGTCTCCCGAAAGGCAAAACCTGTGAGGAAAATCCACCTTATATTGTAAAGAGCAACCAGTTTTTCTACCACGCTGAACTATAATTCTGGAGTTATTTTTTTAAAGCACTTTCAAGTCATCTCTCAAAGTTTTCCCATTTTGATTCATAGTTTGTGATGTACCCTGTGTGGAAGACCAGGAGGAAGCCAGCTTGAGGGATATGAGGTGCTGGTTTGATCATGAGAAAAAAAATTTTTTTCAGTAAATTTAGTTTACACAGGATAAGATAAATATCATACCTGGGAATCTAACAGAGAAATGTGTCCATCATTAACATACACTTTAAAAGATGCAGAGAACTGAAACATTGTCATGAGAAAAATTAGTTTATGGCTGCAAAAAATATATTTTAAAAGCACAGAAATGCAGAAGAAAATAACATTTTCACTTACGGACCTAAGCCCCGGGGTGTGCAGTGTTGTGGGGCTGTAGTACAGGAGTCAGGTAGATGACCACAGGCACCAGAAAGACTCAGATGCAAGTTCTAGGTTTATCTCAGGCTGTTTCCTAGAAGCTGCTGAACCGCCTGGAGCTTCAGTTTATGCACAATTGGGGTAATATAACCATCAAACTCCCGGGATGGTTGGGGAGCACACGTGGTTATCCACATAAGTTACAGGCTTCATAGGAGTCGAGCCTTGTCTGGCCTATTAGTACCATTTCTAACAATGCTCAGAAACTAGTTCCAGAATTCCCAGTAGGCTCAAACCCGTTTGACCTGGTAGTCACACTCTCCACGGATAACAAATCTCTTCTGTCTCTGTCTCTGTCTGTGTCTCTATCTCCCTCTCTCTATTTGTTGACCGTGTGTGTTAATAACATATTGCTGAGATTCATTTTTGTAAATTGGTTGATGCATTTAACACATCTCCCTTCCCCTGCTACCTTTCCCTCTCCAGAAGTCTCCTTCCCAGCTTCCTGTCTTTATTTATTTACTTATTTATTATTTAGTTTCTCATGGAAGAAAACATGCAGATTTTACCTCTCAGAGTCGGGCTTATCTCACTGAATATGGCCTCTCTAGTTTCATCCACTTTCCTGCAAATGATATGATTTCACTCTTCTTTGTGCCTAAGTAATATTCTATTGTGATGCATGTAAATAAATACTTAATTTTCCCTTATGCATTCATTCATTCATTCATTCATCCATGGGTGGACATCTAGGTGGCTTTCACAGCATGAGTATTGTGAATTTTGTCACTATAAACATAGATATGTGTGAGTATTATGCTAATTCTTTTGGGAATATACCTGGGAGTAGTATGTCTTGATCAAATAGCATTTCTGTTGAGCGTTTTGAGGAATCTCTATTACACTGATTTCCACAATGGGTGCAGAGTTTACATTCTCACCAATAATGTAGGAAATTTCTTTTTCTTACACAATCTTTCCAGCTTTCATTGTCTTTTGTATTCTTCATTTGGTCACTCTCAATAGGATAAGGTAGTATCTCAATGCAGTTTTGATTTGCACTTCTAAATGGCTAAAGAAATTGAACTTTTTGTGTGTGTGTACTCATTAACCATTTGTACTTCTGTTTATTCAGTTAATTTGCCCACATTTTGATTTGGCTGTTTTGGGGAGGATTGAATTTTTGAATTCTGTATTTACTCTGCATTGAATTCTCTACCTGAACAAAAGCTAGGGAAGGTTTTTCTCCCACTCCTCCTGGCGTCTTTTCACTGTTATTTCTTTGTTGCACAGAAGCTTGTCAGTCTGATGTCCTCTCATTTACTGACTGTTGGTATTAACTCCTGCATTTTTGGAGCCTCATTCACAGAGCCTTTGCCAATCACTTCAAGCAGTTCAGTATTATCTTCCAACAGTTTCACAATTTCTGCTTTTACATCTATGTGTTTAACACATTTTGATTTCATTTTTGTGCAGGGTGAGAGGGATTTATTTTCAGTCTTGTGCATGTGGATATCTGGTTATCCTAGTTCCATTTGTTAAAGAAGTTATCTTTCTTCAGTGGATGTTTTTGGCCCATTTGTCAAAAATCAGATGGCTGTGGGTGTGTAGGTTTGTTTCTGAGTCTTCTGGTCTAATGACTCTGTCCAGTACTGTGTTGTTTGTGTTACTATGGCTTTGTAGTATAGCTTGAAATTCAGTAGTATGATGCCTCCCACTCCGGGTATTTTCTGATTTCATATGAACTGCAGGGCTTTTTTTTTTTTTTTTTTTTTGTAGTTCTGTGAAGTACAATGTTGGTATTTTAATAGTCATCACATTGAATCTGTAGATCACTTTTGGTACTATGACCATTTTCACAATATTTCTTTGAATCTATGAATAAGAAAGGTCTTTCCACTTTCTAATGTCTTCTTCAATTTCTTTCTTTAATGTTCTACAAATTTCACTGTAGAAGTGTTTCATTACCTTTGTTCGGTTGATCCCGAGATACTTAATTTTCCCTGAAACTATTGTGCATGGAATTGATTTCCTGGTTTCTTTCTTTGTGGATTCATTATTATCGTACAAAAATGCTATTGATTTCCACGTGTTCATTTTGTATCTTGTCACTTTCCTGAATTGGCTTATCAGATCTGAAAGTCTTTTAATGAAGTTTTGGGGCAGTCTCCTGGGTTAAGAATCATCATCTGAAAATAATGTAACTTCTTTTCCCACTCACTTCCTTTCTATTTCTTTCTCTTGCCTGATTTCTCCAGCTAAAACTCTTAGGGTTGTTATGGCTTATTTCTAGATGTCACCCCCAAACCTCACTCACTCATCAGAGGGGCTTTAGGGAGCAGCTGGATACCGGGCATGGAATATTGGAGTAGCCCACTGCGTAGTTTTGGGTCTGGACGACAGACTTCCTGGAGACAGAAGTCTCTCCCTGGTGTGGGTGGCATCAACCAGCAGGCTTGCAAACTGGACAGGATAAAAAGAAGAAGGAGGAGGAGGGTTTGCTGCTTCTAGAATTCTCTGCCATGAACTGTTTCTCTTCTTCGATGAGCCTCTGCCAGGCTGCCTTGACTTGGAACCAGCTGACTATGGCCTGAACCACTACAAACTGTGAGCCAAAATAAACTTTTACTGTTTTAAAGTCGTGTGTGTTGAGTATTTTGCATCAGCAATAAGAAAATAACCAAGAAAAATACTATATTAAGTAGAAGTTGTGAGAACAGACATCTTAGTTTCATCCCTAATTTTAGAGGAAATTGTTTCTCCTTCTTTGAGCACAATGTTGGCTGCAGGATTGTTGTATTTTATCTGAGATAAGATCCCTCTGTACCTATTGTCATTAGAGTTTTTATAATGAGGGAGCCTTGCAGTTATATTTTGTCAAAGACTTTTTACACTGATTGAGGTCATTATGTGATATTTATCCTTGATTCTGTTCTATGGTATACTGATGTACCAATTTACATATCTGAAGTCATCCTTATATTACTAAATTTGGCTAGGTATTAATTAATTTTACTTATTTTTAAATACTTTTTTACTTATTTTTATACTTTTTAACTTATTTCTTAATTATTTATATTTTTTATCTTAATTTTATGAAAAAAATTTTCCTGTGGTACTTGGGATTGAATGTAGGACCTTCACACTGAGTTGTGTCCTGAGCCCTTAGGTTTTTATCTTGAGAAAGGGTCTTGCGAAGTTGCTAAGTTATGAAGTGTGGGCTTGAGTTTATGACCATCCTTACTCAGTCTCCTAGGATTTCGTCACGCAGCACCATGTCCACTGATTTTATTAATTTCTGATGTGGTCTTTATTGCTTCTTTTCTTGTTCTAGATTTGGATTGTTCTTGATTTTGTAGAACCTTGAGATGTAGAAACTTAGGATTTCACTATTTCTCTAATCTGCAGCATTTTGTTATGAACTTTCCTCTTAGAATTGCTTTTATTGTGTCTCACATATTCTTGTATGTTTCATTTCCATTATCACTTAATGCTAAAAATTTTTAAATTTCTTCCCTGATTTCTTCAGCGATCCATGATGATTCAAGAGTATATTATCTCAGCTCCATGTGTTTCCATGGTTTCTGTTCTTTTGGTTTTTATTTCTAGTTTCATTCCATTCTGATCACAATAAGATGCATGAGATTATCTTTTTTTATTTATAGAGAATCATTTTATGACCTAAACATGGTGTGTTTAGAGAAATTTTTCTGTGTTTCTAAAAAGAATATTTTCTACTTCATTGGATAAAGCATTCTGTAGCTATGTGAGATCCATTTGATCTATAGGAAAGTTTATCTCTGCGATTTCTTTGTTGATTTTTTTGTCTAGTTGACTTGTATATGACAGTAGTTTATACAAATCCTCCAGTATGATTGTATTAGTGTATATCTGTCTTTTTATGTCAAATAGTGTTTGCTTTATGAAGTGGGTACATACACATTTATAACTGTTTTCTTGGTGAATTCTTCCTTTTACCAACATGTAGTGACCATATTTGTCTCTTCTGACCAGTTTTTGTCTGAACTCAACCCTGTCAGATACAAGATACCGGCTTGTAGTCCCTTTCACCCTCCAGCTGCTGAAGTGTCAGTTTGCATCCTTTGCCTTCAGTTTGTGTGTGCCTTTGTGGACGTGGTGTGTCTCTTGGGTGTAGCATATAGTTAGATCTTGTTTTTTATTGGTATACGTTTGTGATGTCGTTATCAAATTCATTTTGGGGAATGGATACGGATAGGCATCTGTCTATAATAAATATAATATGCATATAACCTTGATCATTGTCAGTCCCTCTCTTCCCTTCTCTAAGCTCCTTCCCTGTCTCCAAAACTCTACCTTACTGTTTCCTATCATCTCTCCTTTATTTTACTCTTTACTTACAAGAATTAACATTTCTCAAATAAAAGATTATCCAGACTATTGCATAGTAGTTTTGCTGGTTTACATTCCAAACAAGACAGAGAAGGGGTAACTTTTCTCCCACTGACTTATCAGCCTTTGTTTCTTGGGGTGCATGCGTGTGTGCATAAGTGTGTGTGTGTGTGTGTGTGTGTGTGTGTGATATAACCATTCTGACTGGAGTAAGATGGAATTTGAGACTTGTTTGTGTCACATCTCTCTAACGGCTAAATATGCTGAGCAGTTTTTCATGTATTTGTTAGCCATTTGTATTTCTTCTTTTTAGAAAGGTCTTGTGTTTTGATCCAAATTTGAAAACAGGTGTCTTTAACTAGAAGTGAAGACTATTTAGGTTTAGCATTATTATTGAGATGTGCGTACTAATTCCTGTTACTTTATTGTTTTCCACTGTTTGACTCGTTTCTGTTTCATGTGCCTTGAATCACACTCGCAGAGATGTGTGATTTCCCTTGGCCTCGTGGCTGTTCTTGTCCTGATCACTTTGTTTAGGATTCTCTAAGGTGTTTTCTGCAGTGCTGGCTTTGGTGCTCGTGAATTTCTTTCATTTCTTTCTTGTGGAAGGTCTCTATTTCTCCTTCAATTTTGAAGGAGACCCTTGCAGGATATTGTAATCTATATTGACAATTATTTTCTTACAGGGCTTTAGAAACTACTCCAAGCCCTCCTTGCCTTTAAGGTTTTGGTGAGGAATCTGCTGTTATTCTGATGGGTTTGCCTTTATAAATGATTTGGTGCTTATATCTAAAAGCGTTTAGTATTCTTCCTACATCTGAATTTCTTGCATTTTGAGTATGGTGCCTCATGGAGAGATTCTTTTGTAGTTGTGTCTATTTGGATTCTAAATGGCTCCTTCATCTGAGTATCTATCCAGTCCCAAGGTGTGGGAAATTTTCTGCCAGAAATTCATTTAATAATATTTTTATGCTTTTACCCTCTACTTCTACACCCTCATTGATTCTGATGAGTCTAAAGTTTGCTCTTTTAGAGTCATATGGAAGCTTTCAGATCATCTTTTGATTATTCTTGTTGCTTTTCGTTATTTCTTGCTGTTCTCCTGCATTCACCCGTCTTCGGGCGTGGTATCCTTTCCTCTGACTTAGCTTACCATTGCCAAGACTCTCCACTGAGTTTTTAATTTTATTTATTTAAGCCTTTTGTTCAAGAATTTCTGTTTGATTCCTTTTAGAACTTTCATCGCTGCTGAAATGGACTTTCATATCTAACAGCTTCTCCTTTTATTCAGCCGGTTGCTTATTTGCCCTCTCTATTTTTGGCAGCGCTGAGTATTGAATACAGGGCTTTCACACTGAGCTGCATTACCAACCATTGTTTTATTTTATATTTTGAGACAGGTTCTCACTAAGTCACTAGGTTTCCCAGGGTGGCCTCCAATTTTCAGTCATCCTGCCTCAGCCTGAGTGCTGGGATCACAGGCCTGCACCTCCATCTCCTCTTTGATCTCATTTATCATGCCAGTGACCAATTTAAAACATTCTTCATGTGCAATTTCTTCCACTTCAGCATCTGTGGAGTCCGTTTTTAGGGAGTTGTGTCACCTGGTTTTCTCCCCAGCTGGGATTCCATGTTGCAGTTCGTACCTCAGTTGGGAAGGGCATCTTTTCTCCCGTCTCTGTGGCGAGTGGCTGTGTCCTTCTGAGGTGCCCAGGTTGTGGGCGTGTCTCCTCATGGATGTTTCCACTCAGTTCCTTCTGGATGCCAAACCCCTATGATGGACAGGTTCAAGCTTCTCAGTCCAGCCAGAGCCAGGGGGCATTCCCGTTCCCTGCCTGAGATCCAGCACTGGCACCCTCACTTCACTGTCAAGTTGGCATTCATCCCTGGCTGCTCCTCCTAACCCGTCCCCAATGGGCAGTATGCCCTCCTCCTGGGGTGCAGTCTCCTCAAAGACTGCTGAAGGTTTGGATGCTTAGAAACGATCACATTAAATGACACATTGGCGTTAATCCTCCTCAAAACACTTCCCCTGGCTTCAAAATCAGTTGTCCCTTCATTCCTGCCACGTTGTGTAGCAGTTACAGGCACCCTCGCTCACCAGTGTCTTTAGCAGCTCTCTTGGGACCACCTCACTGTCCTGAACCCATTAAGCTTGTCTACCCTCCGTGGTCCTTTGGAGTTGTGGCAGAGCCTGAAGTCACGCGGTGCCTGATTTGGTGACTAAGGTGGCTGAGGACGCGGTGTCCTGGTTTTACATGCCTGCTTGCCTGCCTCTCCGGTGTGTGGCGCTCAGAAACAGCGTTCAGTGCATTCTTTCCAGTGGCACCTCGTGAGAGAGGGTTTCCAGAACTGTTTCAGCAACTGGCAGGAAGGACGAAGTAAGCGTGGCTGAGGTGAGGGGAGTATTCTGAGTGGAGCTGATGGTAATGTCTTTTACTATGAAAACCTTACTTTTAATTGAAGCAATCACGGTGTATTGTGATCACATCTCCTGTGTATTTTGATCACATCTCGTATTTACCCTAGCAAATCACTTCCAGCTCTCAGACCCTAGGAAAATGCTTCCTTTTTGGTTCACCTGCCCTGGTCCCCGAAGCAGAAACTTCTCGGTTCACTTACTATTATTATCATTTTGTATAATCGTTTGTTTACGTGCTTTTTCCCTGACTCCCAAAGCCACAGTAAGAAGGCCATACCTATGCATTATTTTTGAAAAAACAAAGTACTGTACGAAAATCATTTGCTCACTTTTTAAATATGTATGTGTCCATTTGTGTGTGTGTGGGCTAAAGTACATAGTATGTGTGGTTTCTAACACATACAGTAAGAGTGCACTGGTTGGTACACAAATTGGCTTAAATACAAGAGGATGACCCAGGAGAAGCACTTGGCAGGTGAATCACAATCACCCCATCATGCTTTGTCCCTCATCGAGAAGCAGCTCTGCAGAATGAGGACAGTTAGGGAGGTGACATTTCATCTGTGGAGGCCCAGGCGGCTACTGCCCAGGAGAATTTGGTTTCAGACTTGACGGGCATTGCAAGTGAAAATCATTTTCATCAAAGCTCCGAGTCAGCTCCCACACTGGAAATTGATTCACTGAGGTTATATCATAGATGGAGAAATACTTTGGAAGTTTCTGCCCGATCAAGCCAGCTCGAAAATCATGTGAGACTTGTCATTCCAGGAGATTTAGATGTATGAAAAGAGTTTTGAAGTAGAAGTTTGGAAAGTGCCATGCTCAACTGAACTCCTGCCAAGATTATTAACACATCGCTTTGATGAGCCAAGAATTCCCATTTTCCCCACAGGGGAGGTGGTCTCCCGTAGTCTGAGGCAGAAAGCGGATACGGCTTTTTATTTTAAGAGTAACAGTTTTCAACTTGAAGGAGAAAATGGTAGCTGAGTTTTGACAGAGCCTGTTGGGCAGTAGAGGCAGACATGACGTTTATAAATGCTGGTATTGTGACTAGATGGCTTTGGGTAGGTGGTGTCTGCTCATCTGATTAGTAGAATGTCAGCTGGGTTTGAGAACCATTTCCTTTATAAACCACCTGTTTTGCCGTGAAAGTTTCTTTATAAGCCATATGCAGGCAGAGAATTCGTGTTTTTTTTATTTTTTTTTTTACAAAGTTATCTTCTGTGTTCTCTGTTTCACATCCTGTGGTCTGAATGGTACTTTTGAACCATCTGGTAAGAATTTGGGGGAACACAGGGTAAGAGGTTAATAGTGACCTGCAGGGGAGAAAAAGCGACTGATCGAAGCTTGAGCTGTGTGCGCACTGCAGATCTCATCTCTGCCCTTCGGTAGAAGGAATTGTCTCAGATCACCTCGTGGGCTGAACTCCAGGTACCCTGTGTAAAGGTGGGCACCATAAAAATGGGAGACTTTGTAAGGAGGTAAACTCACACACCAAAAGACAATGCAGGAGACACTATACAGTATATTATAACTCAGTTATTCCCCTACTTGGTATCTTCCCAAAATGATGCATTATAAATGACAGTATTCAGTAAGATCTTAAATATGACAGAAGTGGTAATGGTAACAGTTACGTAAAGTTTAATCACTGAAGCAGGTGTTCACTGCAGGAAAATTGGCTACTGTGAGTCATTAAATAATCCTCACTCATTGTGAGGTGAATTCCCAAAATTCTTCCTCAGGTTTTCATATATATGTTTGCTGAATACATGTGGATATGCTTGCATAGTCAATTTTTGGCAATCTAGTGAGGTTAATGAACATTAAATGATTATCTGGATGTTTTTTCTTTACCTTGAGCTTTAACCTAAGTTTGCAGGATGGATCTCCCACTTACCACTCCTGTCTCTCACTTGATCAGAATTGAATGGCTGCACTCAGGTCCTTCGGGAAAGTCAGGAGTTGGACTGCATATTCATAAGTCAGAAGCAATCAAAAGGTCAAGGACATCAATATTAGTTCAGATGTATGGACGCATCCTGCAATGAAGGAAGAGGCACTCACTGTTCGTACGCACAGTTGAATGCTCTCAAAACCAGTTCAATAAATCTGATGAATCATGAAAATTTCAAAGCATGCTCTACACACAGAGAAAATGCAGCCATCCTTTTTGATAGCCAGTTACTTTGCAGTAATATTAGTAGCGTTGGTGCCATTTGTCTATATTTGTTCAGCGTTTGATTCTTTTCTAAGTGCTTTAAAATGCTGCCTCCTAAGGCCATTCAGTTCCGCCCAGTTCATCCCCACCTAAGCCTGGGTGCTGGCAGTGAAGGGCCACAGGGCCTCGCTGGCTGACATTGACTCAGGTTACTGAAGGTGGAACTGTCCCTTCCATCCCCTGACATCTCAGCATCAGGAATGTGTCACCACCCTCCTTTACAAGCACAGTAAGCTGAGGGGCAGGGGCTCAGCTGGTCTCAAGGATCCATGATGGGGCTGGGATTTGAACCCGAGTCTTCCGTCCCTAAGGTCAGCATGACTGGTAACCACATTCACTCCATGGGTCACTGTGAAAATGATGTGGCTGCCCTGGGAGGCAGAAGAGTGAGAGAAACAAACTACCAACCCGAAAGCAGTGCCCGTTGTATTCCATCTTGTAAAAATTAACCCTGGGCTGCTTTGTGGGTTCTAGGATTTTACCTCTTCCCTGCTGCATTCACTTCAGGCATGTGGAGACAATCAATTGAAAACCTAGAAGGAAAAGCACTTTGCAAACAGTTTCTGGTAACAAACTGTTTCTAAATTTCACCTCTGCAGTTTGAAGGCAAAGGCATTAATTTTGAATCTGAGGACAGAAAAAAAATTCAAGGAATTTTCTCCAACCAACCTAAAACATATGAAGTCGCATTTATGTTAGCAAATTTGTGCACACAAGGCTTCCCACACACAAAATATAATGGAAAACAGGAACTCGGCAGGGGGCTGAGTGGCCCCTGGGAGGACGGGAAAGGGAGGGACCCAGGAGGCCACCCTGAGTTTAGCAGCTGGCGCACAGAGTCAGGCGCTAGGAGGGTCGGCGGGCAGTAGCTTTCCCCGTTCCGGTTCCTGACTTGAAAGCAGGTAAAGTGCATCTCGATGAATCCAGACATGCTGTACTGAGTTAGTATCTTTTGCAAGAATGAATCTTGTGGAGAACTAGTTGGTGACGAAACACTCCAGTAAGGTGTGGATATGTGTGATGAATATGTTTTGCAAGTAGCTTCTTAAATCATGGTAGTTGACGTAGGCTGAGAAAAATTATAAGGCATGGTTAGGCTCCGTTCTGTTTCTTCTATTAACACTAGTGTTTATTCTTACTATTGTTGTTTCGTGGTTGTTGTTCATTTATCCATTTACGGAAGTCTAAGGGAGTTGAAAGAAATGTTATAATACAAATATACCATGGAAAAGAACATAGAAATTTTCTGTTTTAAATGTTAAAGTGTGTTGTATAATGCATTAGTTTGAGAAGATATTTTAAAGGAGATTTCGTGACCACATAAGCAGAAGGAAATATGGCATTTTATATTTCTTTTTAGACATTCATGTGCATTTTGACAAATTAGAGATACACATATTCCATTTAAGATAGATGTTTAGTTTTGTTTGATCTACTTTTTTTTTTCCAAATTTATACTCATTTGGGTAATGCCAACAGAAATCTCAAGGAGCTGATGTTCCCATATGTCTCTGGGGGGAAAAACAACATGGTTTGTTCCATCCTGCTATTCACAACAGAAATAGCATGGCGGCCCCAACCACAGCATCTGTGGGCATGATTTCTGCTATTGAGAAGAGCTAGGCAAAATGACTAAGGTATTATCATCTAACAGTAACCCTTGTGCCAATTCTAATGGGTGCTTTCATTTATTTTATTGATTGACTGACTGACTGACTGACTGATTGAGATAGGGTCTCACTATGGAGTTCAGACTGGACTTGAACTCAATTATGTATCCTAGGCTGGCCTGTAACTTGAAGTGATTCTCCTGCCTCAGCCTCCTGAATGCTGGGATTACAGGCGGGCACCACCACATCCAACTATTAAATGCTATTAGAGTTTCACTGTTATTTTCTCATCAAGACACTTGACACAGTGTATTTCATAGAAAAATCCTAAGTCCCTGGTTATTTGCCTTGCTACCTAAGCAAGTAGGTTCCCTAAATAATGCCTGGTTGCTCTAGATAAAAATACTTCCCACATTCATTGTAAGGAAATTAAGACTAGCAAAACTTGGCTTTTGCTGTGGTTTAGGTCTGAACGTCAGATTCCCCTGGAGACTGGAGCGGCTTGTTCATCGGTCATCATACCCACATTATCATTAGTCAGGGCAGCGTTGCTATCTGAGCAGCAGCTAAGCCGCCTTTGAAAACTGCTCTAAGACTATGATTTGCCATTTACTGAACTCCAGGACTTCGCTCATACAAATTTGCTGCCTCAAACAAATCCTCCGACCTGTCTCCATGGAACTGACGTCTTTCCTCTTTAATGTTATGCTGAGGAAACAAAACAAAACTAGTCTCATGAAACTTTTGCTTCTGTCCTTTGACTCTTTCATACTGTGTCCTTCTGTGAAGATGTTTGAACCTCAAGCAGTGTGTCTGCATCCCCTTAGCTTTCTTCAGGGTTGTTCTGGAAGCCTTCTCGATGCCCAGTGCACACCCACACCCACACACGGGTACACTTGCATGCACGCACACACAGGCACACACACACACACACAGGCAACTCAGTAGCAGACCTTCCTCGCAAATGCTGATATGAATTCAGGGAAGGACGGGGACAGGGCAACAGCTGTGACAGGCAGCTCAGGCTTCTGTCCCACTTGCTGGGAGTCAGCACTTATGAAGGACAGGCGGTGGTCACACTCCTGGTAAATCTATCAGACCGTATCCTGTTCCCTCGCCCGCCCACAAGGATATCACGTGCTCTGCTAAAAATCAAGAAATACTCTCTCTCTCTTCTCATTTAGCAGCCTAATAATGAGGCCAAGCAAGAAAATTCTATTAGCTTGCTTTGTCTGATTATTCTAGCCCACAAGGGAATTTTTGTAATAAATCTTTGTAGTTTTAGATCACAGGACTCCTGGTTTTATTTATGCAAGTCTGTTTTCATCTACTCAATTTAAAAATATTTGACCACCTCCAGTCTGCTGGCATCTCACTCCTCTTCCGTGGTTTTTGCAAATGTTTCTTTGTAATTATTCTCAGTGGTGTTTGCAACATATTGACTGGAGAAACATTTTTCATCCAAAATATTTGAAAATATTTGTATTTGAGACATGATTTAGCACAAAATTCAATTGTATGGTTGTTTAAAAGCTTCTTTATAACAGAATATGTCCAAGCAAGGCAAGGAGGCGTAGCACAGGCTTGTGCGTGTGCCTGTCCCGCTGGGCTCTCTAAACGAGGAACACGGGAGCAAACTCATAGCAGTCCCCACAGATAATTACCAGGCAGTGATCCTTGAACAGAAACACCACATGTCTATTGCAGAGGAAATTTATTTATTATAAAAACAATAGTAAAAGGAACCGTAATTCATAATATCCAAGGAAACTGTATAAACATAGAGGCACTTGCTTTTAAATTTAATACATGCAGGAGAAGCGTGTTTGGCTCGTAACAGTCAAAGCTCAGTGTCATCTTGGTGACATGAGGACCCTGATAAAGTGCAGTCTGATTGGAAAATCGTGGGTGACGGCCACAGGTTGGTCCCCAAGCCAGGTGATGCTAATGGTGCTGCTTCTTTGGCATTGCTTGGAGCAGCAAAGCGCTAATCAGAAACTGTTTGGAGGTTAGGCCTGGCAGTCTGTCTTCTAAGAAGGCCCGGGCCTCGCAGATGTGTCCCTTTCTGTGGGCTTGTCACTCTCCCCTCCCTACACGTCCATCCCCTAAAACCCTACACGAATGCGCCCTTGGGAAATTAGTCAGTGCTCCTAAGCAGAGAACAGTGTTGGTTTCTTACCTGAACTAGGACAAAGCAAATTGGGAGGCGACCTTTATGCTCAGCGTCTCCATGAAAGATGAGCAAAAGGAGAGAAAGCTCTTCCCAGGAGGAAATCTGCCCCAGGACCCACCCGGGGATGTGTTTCATACTTAGGTATTTCCACTCTGTGTCTCTAGCCGGTCAGTTTCCCACTGGCTTGTCCCAGCATCTTCCTGCCATTTGATGACAACACAAATCTCTATGATATAAAGTGACGAATGTAGTTCTATTCTGAAATTTTTAGGAATAAGCCCAGGGCAACCATACATGCCAACATACTATTTATTAAAACATTTAACAGTTGTTTACTCAAAGCACAAATGAATAAGCTACAAGTGGTGAAACAGACTGCCTCATTTTCCTCTCCTGATAAGGATCTAGACGACCCCTTCCATTTGTGGGCTTGGGCTGTTTGGAGGTCATGTCTGAACCTCAGCCCAAAGCTAGCACTCATACTTAACCCTCCAGCCCTCCGTCCACTGGGCGGCCACCCAATCTCTTGATTTACCTTTCTCTCAATCTCTACAGCAAATGCGGTGGACATTCAGCTGGAAGACGAATCTCAGGGTTCCCGACAGTCTCTTCAGCAACATTAGAATGGCAGGATCGAATGCTGCTGATGGGTGGTCAGGGCAACAGAAAGCGTGCCTCCCTGAGATGTCCTGTCAGCCCCAGGGAAACATCTGGAGTTCCAACAAGCTTCCAGGAGGATTGCCCGGCTAGCATCTTGGGATTTGAAGCCTCAGTGTGTATTATTTCTGGGACTGTTTCATTCTGTCTCCAGATTGAAGTAATTCTTTACAAAGACCAGTAATATTTGCATTAGCTTCCACTGTACTTTAGAGAAACAGGAAAACTAAACCCCTGGGCCACTTTCTCCTCTCACTGCAGCAACCACCCCCACCATGAGCCTCCACCCTGGACAGCGGCAGTGTTTTTGCTTGGAGGCAGGACTGATACACCCTGTCCTGAATGCCACTCCAAAAGTAAACGTGAGTTTTAAACATCAAAATAGCTGTTCCTTGGTTTGAGAGCTCAAATTTCTTTAAATCGTGATAGTCTTTAGTTATTAACTTTTTTTTTCCTCAGCCTTCCCCTCTGTGCCTTGTAAGGTCCTTCTTCCTTCGGGGTTACACTCGGGCTGTTTCCTGGGGTAATATTTCAATCCACTAATTCATTTTTTAATTATAACTATGATTTTCCCATTTAATAAATTTTACTTTGCTATGGCTTGTGTTTTATTATTTTCCTCTCATTTCTGATTGACTTCTTTGTAGGTCAAAGGGTGTTTGGTGGGGTTACATTTCTTTTAGGTTAATATTTATCTCATTAAGCATATTAAGCATCTTCTGAAACATTTTTCGATGGTTGCATAAAATTATCTTTATCTACAGTGAGTTTCATAGACTGTCTCTTACAGGATTCAACTTATTCATGTGTTTTGAACATTTGATTCCAGCCCCATCGGATGAGAATACTTTGTATTTTTTCTTCCTGTCTCATTATCTTCCTATTTCCCCAATGTTCATCTGTTTCTCTGTTGCTTTTGGTCTTATTTCTCAGACCTCTGGAGGCAGCCAGTCCTGAGCTGGGTTGTACAAGGTGGGGACCTTGTGGAAAGTGAATCCCGTGAGTTCTGGGCTCCTGAAGTTTGTGTTCACAGTGCCTCTGATCCCTAGGGCTGGCAGTTACTTAGACTGGCTATGTCTAGGCAGGCAGACACTACCCATGTACAGATAAGTGAATTTAAATTCAGTCATTAAATTAAATGTCAGATGCAGTCTTCTGGTTGTGCGTTCCCTTGTGTCTAACCGGCTACCCTAGTAAGCATCATTTCTGCTGCAGACTGTGTTGCTGCTCAGTGTGGCCCCAGAGCTGAAATTCCAGCCCCTCCTGTACCCCTCATCCCCCTTCTTCTTCCTCCCTTCCTCTCTGCAGCTCTTCTAACCGACTGTCTTGGGAACAGGTGAGCCGCACACAGTGCCTCAGCCTCCGGAGGTGACCCTGGCTCCGTCCCAGCCATGCGGGATCTCCCTGAGCCCTCCTTTTCCCTGAGGGTTCTGGGTGCAGTGCAGGCCCGCAGGCCCTGGATCCAGGGCTCTCCATGGCTCTGTATTCTTTTCTGGTCTTTAAGTCAGAAGCCACACCTGTATTTTAATCAGCATTAGTAATTATTTGGCACAAAGGGATTCGGGGGCAGGAATTCTGGCCATCTCAATTTTGAGCAATCTACGTTTGCCTGTGCAGATCCATTGCATAGCCACTGGCCTGCTTCCCGTTTCACGGTTGGAACCGGTACCACTGTTAACACCCTGTGCTCTCCTTAGAGGTACGGGTGAGAATTTCTTTGTGGTCTCATAGAAAAGGAGCTGGGAGGTGATGGGCTTTATCACAAACTCAATTTATGGCACTATATTTCTTCAAAACTGTACTGACATACACACTGGTTCTCATAATTTGCCAAGATGAAGAACTGACTTTTGCATGTTAGATGTAAAATGCTATCTCATTTTAATTTTTATTCCTCTGATGACTAAAAAAATGTATTTCATGTTAAATTTCTTTTGCTTCATTACTGTCTCCCTTTGGCTTTCCTCCTTTGTTACTGCATATTAATATCCTCTGCTTATTTTTTCCTTACTGAATAACTGCTTATATATTCATGGAAGTGAACTTTTTTGATTATACAATTTGCCTTGATCCTGCCGTCCTTGGCTTTCTTCATAAACTTATTTCTCAGCTTTTAAACTTATTTCACAGAAGAATTTGTGCTTTTTTTGTATTAAGATGCCAAGTAGGTTCTTTTAAAGTGGCTTTTCCTGTGTCTCAGTCATTACTTCCTAGCCTAAGTTTACGAGCTTAGACTTCCATGTTCTTCTACGTTTTCCTTTAATTTTTCTAAATTTTTGTTTTTCACATTTAGATACGTAGTTAGCCTGGATTTCCTGCATGTGGGATGTATTGGAGCTCGCCATGCATCGTTTATCTCGTGTGTGTGAGCAGCGGTCCCAGAATCCTTTGCATGTGGGCCTTTCTCTCTCCCTGACTTCTGATTCTAGCTGAGCATTAGGCCAGTGTCTGTGTAGGTTCTATTTTCTTTACTATCTACCAATGGTCTGTTTATGACAGGCTGAATATCACACTATCATTGCTACCAGTCTTTGTATTTTGCAGGACAAATTCCTGTGGGCTTCCCCTGCATGTCTTAAAAGTTTTATTTATTTACATACTACTGTCACATTTTAATGTCCTGTATGTCTTTTGGGATCATGTACCTAATCAACCACACACAAGCACATGCCTAGATTACATTTAATGTGTTGGTAACTTTGAGAGAACTCAGATTTTATAACACTGCACTGCTTTTTTCATTCAGTAAAAGTTTTTTTTTTCCATTTGTATAAATTTTTCTCTAGCTCCTTCATGAAACCTTAGAATTTTCTCCAGAGGAGTCGTATGCATTGGTTATGGTCAATTCCCTTGTGATGAGATTCATTTTCCTAAAAAGTTTTTTACTTTTCCTAACGTTGCTCTTGAGACATAAAAAAAAAAAGCAGGGATTTCATGTTTCTCTAAGGAGTGAGTCATTATTAGTTTTAAGTTTGCGTTTTTATAGAAACTGTACTAACATAGAAAAGTAACATCATTTTTCGCAGTTTGCGGCTCCTATCACTGGTAAACTAGCTGAGATTTAAGAACAAAGATCCTTGCTCTGTTTCCCACATGAAGTGGTAATCGTCTAATAGTTTCCTGGTGTGTCCTGTGTCCCGTGGGTCACAGGTGTCAAAGCTTAGGAAATGTCACTGGCACTGGAGGCTTGGGCCAGCCAGGGACCTCAGCACCCCTGCCAGCTCCCCAGGTTGCTGCTGACAGAGGGAACTCGGTGGCCCTTGGTCCAGCACTGTGCATGGGGCAGCTCCGGGGTGACCTGAGCATGCTGGGCCCACGCCCTTGAATGAGGAGACCTGGGCAAAGGAATTAGCCATCTTCCCAGTGACTACAGTGACAAGACACGGAGAGTTTCGTGGGGCTGGAGCTTCTCCTTCAGGGTGAGGAGAGGGCTGAGGGCCTCTGTGCTCTGCTCTCCTGAGCTGGTTGTATTTTGGGACAATCTCATGCTGGAGGCCCCTGCACCCACCAGCTCACTCCATTCCTGAAATCTGTGCAGCAACAGGCAGGTTTGCCAGGAGCTTGGTTTGCTCATAGCTCTGCTGTGGAGAAGCAGCCTGCACCTGGGCTGGCGTCCCTTCTCCCTGGGCAGGCAGAGGCCCAGCCTTGGAAGTGGCCTTGCACTGCCCTGGATCCACCGGGGAGTGGGCAGTGGGGTGGCCTGTGCACAGGTACCCCTTCGTTCTGCATTTATTCCCGTGATTTGTGGAAAGTCAGCAACACTTCTTTTCCTGCTTCTGATTTATTTCAAATATTTATCATCTATAGACATGTACTTCCCCCTCTTCAGTTTAATTGTGATTACTTTGGATTCTCCCTGGATAACCAGTGGATTGTGCTGTAATTAAACAATCAGGTTTTCACACAAGATAAGAAAATTGCAAATCCTAAACAGGGACTGGTGTCTATTGTTATTGGTCCAACAAGAAGAGCATGGTGGGTTTCAGAGGAGAGTGTTTAAATCAGCCTTGTATCTAGTTCTTATTTCATTACCAGCTCTCAAATGTATTTAACTTGTTTTTTCCCCCTGACCAGCCAAATTAGTGTCTCACTGCTATGACATAGAAAAATTCCGTATCTCCTGCTTATTAAAAATGTATTAGCTGTGTTTATGGAATTTATGGCTATATATTCTAAAGGAACAAAATGTTTAAAATGACTGTAGCCTTTTACTATAAAAGCTTGGCCTTCACTTTCTGAATAGCAAGCCGGCTGGAGAAGCTTATTTCTAGGTCCTGCCTGTGATTCAGGTCCCAGGCAGTGAGGCTAAATATTTTGCCTCAGGTTCAAGGAAAAGAGAAGATGGACTTCGAAGTTTTCAAGGCCTGGATTTGAATCTTGACACTTTTCATTGCTGTTTCTGACAACTTCTTTGTATGACAGACATTGTTCCCTTCTGTCCTGGCGTGTTTTATTGTGTGGTTTATAGCTATTCTACATACATATTTACATTTTTAATTTTTTTTTGTTTATCTTACATGTTTAAAAATTTGGAGCTTCAGTTTCTTCCGCTAGTAAAGGGATCTAAAATAAGAAATACCACAGGGCAGGGACTTACTGTAAATGAAATGCCTGTCTGGGTACCATTAGCATTGCAGGTATTCAACAAATACAGATGCCCCTCAGTTAATGACCATTTAGTGACTATTTGGATTTACCAGCTGCTGCTTGGACTTAGGACCCTTCTTTTCTTTTCTTTTCTTTTCTTTTCTTTTCTTTTCTTTTCTTTTGTGCAGTTTTGTACATCTTGTTTGTAGAGTCCTAATGTCTTTTTCATGTGCCTTATTCATATCTACTGTAAATTTTGCTGACTATACTCTACAGTGCAGTGCTATGGTTTTGTGTTCTGTTATACATTAGAGCATGGCATGTAACAGGTATGCAAATAAGGCTAAGTTACCCAGTTGGGGTTTTCTTTGACCACGTCTTTGTCTGGAACATCATCCTATACATACGATATGCAGTGCCTCGTTGATCAACCAGCTCAGTTAGGAACCTCTTTGCAGGGGTGGAACTTAACATGGTCATTACATGAAGAATGCCTGTATTGTTGTGAGTGATATTTTTAGAGAACTGTGTCAGATCTTTGCCCTGAAGGAGATGGTGTGTCACTGTATGGTGATGAGGGAGACACCACCCTAGCCAGCCTGGGCTACGTACTGTGGTCCATGGACTGAATGACCCCCCAAAAAATGAGTTTACCTCTAAGTGGTTCTGGAGTCTGGTCAGTCTGAGACAGGGGCACTGGCTTGGTGGGGGTCACAAAGGGGGCCTCTTCTGGCTCCACATGGTACAAAGAGAGCAGAGGGCCCTCTGTCTGTTCTTTTTTTTTTTTTCCACAAATGGGGATTTTATTCATCACTATTGAAAGTCTGGATTTTAAGCAGACTCTTGGACTGGTGGTTCGTAACATCAGCTCACTCACCTTTAGCTCCAGGCTCCTCCCGAGTAGGTGTTTCAGAGCTGCTGCCTTCACTATGAAGCTCCATGAGTTTGCCCAGTTCAAACTCGGGCTTCTGCAGCATTTTTACTTTTCTGACGAAGACATCATGAAAGGGATACCTAGACTGGCGGGCCTTTTCTGTGTCTTTCCCATGCTGTCTGGGATCAGTTTATTGACCATGTCCTTCGAGCCATTTGTCTGCACCTCTCGGGTCATGACATTCATCATCTTCTTCCAGATGTGGTAGACCTGGAGGTGCTGAGCGTAGAGGTCTTCTGCATCTCATTGTTGTGTTTTTTAGCAAAGCTTTCCAGAACAAATGAAGCAAATAACCATCGGTAGTCTTGGCTTCAACAGGAGCATCCACCATGGCCTGCCATTTTTTGACCATGGGACACATTTTGTCCCGGGTGAGGTCCATGCCTTGGGAGTCAGGCAGTTTTTGTCCTGAACATCTTCAGTAATTAGCTTGACTTTTCTAAAGACAGCTTCATCCTTCTGCAGATCAGCAAGCTCACTTCAAACACATGACCTCAAGTTCTAGTGACTGGTGTTTTCCCAGTATTTCTTATGTTGAACAAGCTTGTGCCTTCACATCATCCCAGTCCGCTTTAAAAAATGGATCAAGCACTTTCTTCTTGGCTCCCTTTTTTCTGCGTTTTGTAAGGCTGATATTCTTGCCTATTGCCTTGGCTCTGGCCTGTGCCTATAAAGGCACTCATCCAATTTACAAGGGCCCCACCCCTGGCCAATTGCTTTCCTGTGATCCTACCACAACTATCCCCATGCTGAGAGGCGAGTTTCATCATCTGAATGGGGAGGGGATACACACATTCACTCCACCTCATATGTGCGTGCGTGCATGCACATGCGCACACACACACACACACAGTGTGAACCTGAGGTTGCTTGGATGTAAGTGGGATTCTTACAACTAACAGAAGGCCCTGAATAACTGGCAGAATATTTGCCTCGAGTACAATGTAGGAGCATCTCAAGGTGAACAGGCAGCTTTTTCAATGCATGGTCTTCTCTACAAACGCCTTGGCATGGAGACTCGGCAGGAGCATTTCTGGGTCACCAGTCTGTGCAGATGTTCCGTAGAATAGACTTAGACCGAGTGGATTCTCAGTGCTCTGCTGATGAGAATGAAAATTGAAGTCAGCTGCAGCGACCCCTGATAAAATTAATGTTCCTTTGTCCAAACCAAAATGAAGGCCTGGTTCATCTCATGACAGGCACATGTGATTATCAAGGAAATGCATTAGGAGTGAATCATACACCCAAGAGCCTCAATGTTCTGCTGTCCATTCTGTGGCAAATATCATCATAGGAAACAAATGAAGGGGGAAAGTGATTAGCATTGATTGCAGAAGTGCTGCTATGTAAGTTGAAGAATCTGTAAAGAACAACTGGAAGGGGCTCAGAGCAAATCATCCCACAACAGGAAATGGAAGTGTTTTGACTGCTAGAATGTAGATACTAAAATGGTGTAACATGAAAGCGTATTTTAGGAACCACATTTATTGAGGAAAATGACTTCCACTTAATAAAAAGCAATCTATTACTATGAAATGATGTGTTTCAAAATCAGAACTAGCCTGTTACTGGTTCTTTCATTGGTTAATGTGAGTTTAACATAGGACTGAATCCTGCCCAAACTAAATGTTAGAATTGTAATAATAAAGAAAAATAATTCTTTGGAAAAAGCTACGGCGCATTGCAGTTAAATAAACTCTATATCTAGGAACATCTTCATCCACCTGAGGCTGGTCCTAAGCCCTGGATTTGTATTACATAAATAATCTTATACTGAGGAGCAGTCATGGTTTCTAAAGGTCAAATCCTACATAAGCACAGTGTTGGCTTTGCTTCTCCCAGCGTTTGATTTAGGCTCATCGGTTTGTTGGAAGAAACCAATCGGTGTGTAGGAAGAAGCTGTTACATAGTCTTTCCAGTCGCGAGTGCTGGTGGACAGGTGCTGAGTCTCGGCTCGGGCCCGTGTTGGAATCTCCCACCAAGCCTTTAGGCTTCTGTGTGATTCTGTTAAAAAGCCTCTGTCCACCCTCATGAGCTCTGTCTCAGCCCCTTCTCTCCTCATGCACCCATAGGTGCCAAGACTTTGCAAAACAGCACAGAACCCGGTGTCCTAAGAATGCTGTCGCTGTGAGGTGACAGCTGCCATCTCCTCTCCCTATTGAAGGAGGAGGAGGCTGCCTCTGGTGCTGCCATCTACCTCTTGGCCTTCCAAGTAATTCATTGTTACTGTCACCCCGAAGCATGTTTTGTGTTCTGGGTGTGGTTTCCCTACACCCAGAATGGGACTTTGGTCTTCCTGATTCTGATTGTTTCTCCTTCGGGGCTTGATGTCTGGTCCTTATTCCTAGCCAGAGTTACTGCTGACTGTAGCCTGTAAGCAGACAGCTGTGAGCAAAGGGGAAGTCATTAAAAAGATTTCCAATGCTCGGCAATGATAAATCCTGGCCAAAAGCTCTGGACACAAAGCACAGCACCAAGTCTTATGAACTTTGTGACTTTATCAAATTACTGATCATTCCAAAACTTCATTTTTCCTCTTTAAAACTACAAAGAAAATACTGAGTGAACTGTATGGGGAATTCTGCAAAGCATCTGGCACGAAATCTAGAAAGTGGTAGGTACTTCGTAAATATAACTTCTCCGTTTTCTCCATCCCATAATGGAAATTACTTCCAGGAGCCCTAGTCACTTCCTATTTACTTCTGACATGAGTTTTTTAATGTGCTAATTACCAAATGAACTAATTATGTTGTAGCCTTGGGAAGTTTTAGAGTAGATCATTAAAGTTGTGCATGTGACTGTGGTGTGACTTTTTTTTAAGATAGAAGTCTGATAATAAATCCCCCAGAAACTTCTATGTAACATGACATTTTTATTTGAAGCCAAGGAACAGAATGAGAAAACCAGATCTTTTCATCTTCAAAAGAGTTTATGAACCTTAAGTAATTGGTAGGCATGGCTCTCTTGTGCAGGGGAGATGAGCCCAGTCGGCAAAGGAGGGGTGACAGCTCAGGGCAGTAAATGGCATGATGCTTTGAGCAGGTGCAGAATGCAAGCCAGGGTGCCTCTGAAGGGTCAGGGGTGCCCAGTGTCTGTGGCAGAGGTGGCTCAGGAGGACCGAGGAAATCTCCTAATGGGTCCAATGCAAAGGTTTGCTGGTATAGTTTTGGCAAGTTTCTCGCCTGCCCATATATTTAATTATTAATGAACATATGAATTGAGTGGTTAGAGTATTTAATCTGATAAGCCCAAAGCCTTATTAAATATTGTGGTAGTTTTCTTTGAGGCATTTTCAGATTTATTAAATTATGCCATTAAATGACTATGAGCGAGTGATTATATTTTGGTCTGTCTTTTATCTTCATCCACACACTGAGAGTGTAAAATGTGCGGCCTGCCTTTCTTAAAGAACAGTTAATAATCAAATGGAGAATTCACAACATATACATAATACTTTTTGAGCAGTCAAGGGCAACAAGAGATAGGATGCTGAGTGTAGTCTCCAGTGCCAGTTTAACTTTGAAGTCAAATCTGAATTCTAACGCATGCTTTCCATGTGCCCAGGGACACAGAAGTTAATTTTTCTGAACTTAGTCTCCACATCCATAATACAATAGCTGCAATATGTCCTTTTCATCTGTGGGTGTCAAGAGGATTATCTAACTTTTGCTGAGGTTCCCAGCACTTGGATTTTGCAGGTAGAGTAGACTCGTAGACTCGAAAGAAATGGGAGCTTTCTTCATCTGTTATTCTACAAGTTGTGGAGCAAGTTTCTGATAGCTCTCTTTGGTCAGTGTATTCCTAGATAGGACACATATAGGGATCTCACACACCACTGGATTACGATCGCCCCCCACTTCTAACAAAAACAACGATCAAGCTTTTATTGATTTAAAGTTACTGCTCATCTTCTGAACTTTAATTTCACCTTGTCAAACACTCGGGTTAAATACTGCTCCTCTGAGTTCTACTTTGAATTTCCCATCTACTTTGAATTTGCTCATCTGCAGCTCACTTGGGCCAGGTTTCACCTGGTGCTGTTTGGATGAAAAGCCAGCCAGTGTATCCAGATAACTGTGAGAAGATTCACTCTCTGCCCTCCCTCCTCTAATTTGCCCATCGTGGCTCATATTTTCATATGCTTTCGCCGGTTGCCATAAACATTTGAGTTTAGAAGATTGTTCACTGGTCCATCTGGTCCAAGCTGATGATTTGGGTATTTCTACCTTTTTTGACCTGGCTTTGACCAGCACAGGTGAGAGGCGAGAGTGTAAAAACAGAAAGAACTGTGGTCTATTAAGTTGCACTAACGAAAAATAAGCTTTAATTAGAAAGACCCCAAAATCTGCTATTAAGGATGGGATATGGAGTTGGGAGGAAGGCTGCCTTTTGAGCAGAAGTGTGAAACAGCAGACAGAAGCCTGGCTTCGGAAACAGACCGTGTGGACCCGGGGCCTCCTTCCAGGGCTCACAGCCTTCATGTCTCAGGGAGCCCCACCGTCTGCGTCCCAGACTTCCTCTGCCGCGTGAGGGGGTCTCGCCAGGGGCTCGTTATGCTTTCCTTCCCACTTCTATGGCATCAGAAAGAATGGCTGTTAGTGTAAACCATGTGCTCACTCGCGTTTGGATGTTCTATTGTTCTATCTAAGAGATTTTGTAGCTTAGGGTTTGAAACAGGAAAGTGGATTCAGACGATGTATGAAAAGTGTACCGTCAACAGCCAGCAAAGAACCTGAAGCAGGTTTTAAAACTGATCTACAGCATTTCATATGGCATCATCATTAAGCTTAAAAAAATGTAAAACATGCAGCCGTGCTCCCAAGGAAAACCCGCCGGCCACGTACCTGCTTCCCCCCTGCACTGTACCCCTCACTCACAGCTTCTTCTGGCCGCTTGCAGGCGGGGTGCTCAGCCCTCCCCCTGGCCTCTCCCAGCCCCTTGATTGCATATCTCTAAATAACAGGGCAGGCCTCTGGGTCCTGAATTACCTGCTCCCGTCGGAAGGCCTGGTCTGTGTGGGTCACGCCGGGCCTCTGGGTCCTGAATTACCTGCTCCCCTCGGAAGGCCTGGTCTGTGTGGGTCACGCCCTTCACGCCCCCCTCCCATCATCGCCCCTGGGCCTGCGCTGTCTTTAGCCTCACTTTCCAAAGCGAGGAGAGCAGTGCGGGTAAGAGACAGGCTCCTCCTGTGTGATATCGAGGTGGCACTGGTCACACAATTCCCTGGTTTCCTCCTCACAGATTTTCAAGCTTGGAGTAAAGATTATGCTTCATGGAGCATCCATTTAAACCCGCACATCCGGGCCGTGTGTGTGTGTGTGTGTGTGTGTGTGTGTGTGTGTTTTAAGAGCAGACTTCACTTTCATCTCAGCCTGAGATGCATGAAGCTTTTAATATGAAATCACTTCCCATTCAGCCCAAAGCTTCCTGTTTCCTGATGAATGTCATACATAATGAAAGCTTATACCCATTTATCCTCAGCAGTAAATCATTTATCACACAATAGGTGTATGTGATTGTGCATTCTGATCAAAGCTGCCCACTCCCCATAGCTGGCAGAAATGCTGAACCTTGTTAGTTGATGGCGCAGTATCCTGGGAGAAACAGGGAAAATTACACCGTTGGATGAGGGTTCGGTGACTCTAGGGGTTTCTAAAATGCCTTTTTTAGAAATCATATTTTATGTAGACCCTTCTACAGTCTAGGCATCTGAGCTGCAGAAGTCTTTTTGGTCTTCTTCACTTAATTAAATCAGAAAGCTGAGGGACGTTTTGCAGCTTGCTCTGTGACATCTACAAATGGCTGCGTGAATGAGACTGCATGGATCCTTTGCCCCTTTTCATAGAGAGACAATCATTATTACCACTTCTTTTTGAAGCATGCTGTGAGTGGTTTTATCAGTTTGTTTGCTAATGAGTTCCCTCTTTCCTTTATAATGCCAATCACAAGGATGCTTTTAAAACAAGAATTATCACCCAGATTTATTTTATTTCCACTCTTTCTTATCAAGCTGTGTACTGTTTTGCTTCAGGGAATCACCCACACCACCCAGGCATAGAACCAGGCTGGCTGCCTGCCTTCATCTTTTGTGGATGGCACACTCCCTCCTTTTCTCCTTCCCAGAATACCGAATTCTAGGAAGGACAGCACAGTCCTCCAGGAGTCTCTTCTCGGTTCCCATTGCCGTTTGAGTTATCAGCCTCTGGTAGTACACATCTGTGCTCACCAGTTCTCAAATTCAATAGCATGTGAGTGCCTCAGTGCCGGAATCATCCGGATGATTCCAAACGAAGCAGGGAGAAGGGTCCTTTCTCCCTTCTGTTTGGCTTGGACTATTGACCAGCAAGTCCTTATTGCCAATTCAGACTGTATGCAGAGCAGTGGCTGGCGATCCACACAAACAAGTCAGCAGCCTGCACTTAATATTTACAAAGAGCATCCTTCACTGGGTCATCACTACTTCTTGAAGTTGTCTTTCAGTGTTTTGACCACTTGAAGAAATAGTTAATGAGCTGGGCATTTAGCTCAGCGGCACAAGTGCCTACCTGGCAAGCGCAAGGTCATGACTTTGATCCCTGGTACAAAAAAATTATCTCGAGAGACTAAGGAAATAGTTAATGAAATTTATATCCTGCTCTTTCTTCTACAGTCCGTGAGAGCATTGCACGCCTTCTGTGGTTTACAGAAGTAAGCATGATAGCCACACATTTCTTATCCTTAAGCAAGAGATCACTCTATTCAAAATGTGCCTTACCTATCACAACAGGCTGCATTCCTTGAAAATTACAATTCACATTTGTCACAATAGATTTTTGTGCATACTAAAAAAATCAGTATTAGAACAGTTTCTGATATTGACAGGAAATAAAATACCATCCATTGTACACCTGTTGTTATCCTCTGTTTCATTTTTCATAGACATAATTATTATTTCAAGATCTCTGATATTCAAAGTGTGAAGACTTCCCTCCAAGCAACCACCCTATTACTTTTTTATCTTCTCCCATCAAATTAGATTATTTTTTCTGCAATATGGTAAAACCCAAGAGGGCATACAGCATGGTATTCAGCCCACAGAGTGGCTGTGGATGCTACTGCTTCACATTCACAGCCAGTCTGTAGGTGATCTTAATACCAATTAGTTAACTTAAAGACCTTGCTGAATCATGCATTACCTCCACTCTGTGCTGTGTGTTTTAGATTCATGAATAAGGTAGTGAGCTTAGAGAAGCTCATGAGCCAGTAGGGGCAAAAATCTACATAATAAAGGTCAAAATATCCATTGAAAGTCATGCACGATCTCCTTATCGACTGACACGGTGTTGACTTTCCTGTGACCGGTAACTAATACTAAATACCTATAACAGAAAGGATTTGGCTCATGGTTTCAGAGGATTCAGTCAATGAGTTGGGTCCAAGGGAGAAATGTGATGGCACCAGCCTGGTGCAGCAAATGTGCTTAGGTCATGGTAGCAGGGAAATAGCACATGGAGGAAGAGGCCAGGGACCAGACATTATGCACAAGGTCACGACCTTGAAGCCCATCCTGACACTCCCATAAGCATGCCTTACTAATTCCTGGGTTGTACGCAAGCCAGTCAAGCTGATACAATTAAGTTTTAACTACCACCCCTCCAAGGGTGAATGTGCCATGCCTGGGGAAGGTGATTGATACAAATGGGCTAAAGGCTCCCTGGTGCTGAAATTGACCAGAGAAGTGCAAAGAGGGCTGCTGAACACAAAGAATGAATGCTCTGCCTGTGGCTGAGAAGACCTTGCCCCTGAGTGAATGTACATGTACGATTATATTTGTTTATCTCTTCAGACTTGAAATCATTTTCTTTTTCTTTCCTTATGGCTCATACAAAGAGTGAATGCAGCATCCTCCTGGATTTGAGCAGATGGTTCCAATCCATAATTGAAATCGCAGGAGTTTTATGATGAAGAATTGGCCTCAATCTATGTATAAGCTCAAACTTTGCTAAAGGGGCTCATTTCAAAGCAAATCCCTACATTTTCTTAAAATTTAAGATACAACTCCATTAGGAGGAAACATCAGTAAGTAAGGGTTGTATCAGCCACGGGACTCGTGATCTATCTGAGAGCTACTGATAATGCTTTGGGAAACCTCCACGAGTAAGGATGGACTGCTACTTTGCAAATTACCACAATTCAATTCCAGACCCTTCTTTTGATAGTTAAAAGGACTGTGGAAAGGCTACACCCACAGCCAGTCTGTAGGTGATCTTAATACCAATTAGTTAACTTAAAGACCTTGCTGTCTTAATTATTGCTCCTTTTTAAATAAGACTACATAATTAAATTCTCAGTTCCGCTAAGGAAGGCTTTACGTTCTAATCAGTGTACAAAACTCTCCATAGTCAAACCTAGATCGAAGTTTCGGTGGTGAGTGGTGCGGAAGGGGATTTGTCCTAACACCGATGCTCTTGAGACTAACTCTAGCCCACGGGTTGCGACAGCTGGAGAGGTTTCTTGTCCACCCAGCATGAATCTTGGGTTCAGACCAAGCCGGTTTGGAATTCTGGTTTCTATATTCCCAGTCTCCTTAATGCTGTGTAATTCGTTTTGCCTTGTTGCAAATCCAGCAATTGCTTTTGTTATGTTAGTTGGGTTTAGCGTTTTTGTTTCTCTTTGTTTTTAAATTGAAGATTGTCTGGCATCAAAAAACACCACTCTTTTTTGACTTAGATTTCCCCAATGCTCAATTTTCCCTCTGTTCGTGGTAACCACTATGGATCTCTGTTTCTGTGAGTTCGACAATTTTAGATAATATGTATGACTCAGATCAAACAGTGTCCTTCTCTGCATGGCTGGTTTTACTTAATAGAATGTACTCCAGGTTTATCACCATTATTGCAAATAACAGAGTTTCGTGCTTTTTTATGACTATGTAGATTCCATCGTGAATGTATCCCACATTTTCTTTATCCATTCACCCATTCAATGCAATGAGCACTGAAGTTGATTTGGTAACTTCACTCCAAGCAACATGGAATGCAGGTATCTTTTTAAAATACTGATTTCATTTTATTTGAGCATATGCCCAAAGTATACAGTGGGTTTACTTCATCACATGATATTCTATTTTCACACTTTTCAGGGACTTCTTACTGTTTTCCATCACGACTATACGATCACACTCCCACCAAAATGTACAGAAAAAATAACTTCAAGAAACATATTGTGCAGTCTGGTGATACAATTTATAACAATGTGTTATAAACTTAAAAATTGCTAAGAGGATATATTTTGAGTGTTCTTACCATAAATAAGTCATAAGTATGTGGGGTAATGCATATGTTCATAAGCCTGATTAATCATTCCCTGATTTATACATATTTTAAAATATTATGTTGCACACTGAATTTTATATATATGTGTATATATATATATATATATATATATAAATTTAGGCATGAGCATATATATGTACGATTCCATAAAAAGGAAATAACTCATTGTCCTTTAGTGGCAGTTCTGTCAGTCTTCCTGTTCATGATTGTTGATGTGCCCCATTAAACTCAGGAAGTCTCTCAATAAATGAGTGAGGAGTATCCATGACATGATTTGCTTAAGAACATTTTTCTATTGGATAATAATTTACAAACCTAGGTCTTTCATGTTTAAAATAAACCCTGATCTCACTTCATGATACTTGGAACCCATTTTGAAATACATAACCTTAGGGCCATCATAGAGTTTCTGGAAATTTATTTGTCCACTGAATTCCCACAGAAAATATAAAAAGGAACCATGAGTGAAGCCAGGGATTCCGTGTCAGCCCCTCTGAGTTTGAATATCATTCAAAGACTTGAGATGCGATCTGGGTGTTGAAGAGATAGCTTTCCTCAGATTCTGTTACCTGACTTGAAAAGCTGGGACAGTGTTCAAATTCGCCACAGAAACGGGAGCAAGGCAGGGACAAACAGAGTAAGGGGGTGAGGGTGGACCACCGAGGGACCTCCAGGAAGCTGCTGGCTGAACACTCTGGCTCCCACACCCACATCTGGAGGCCAAGACCATCCCCGCACCTAGCCGTGATCCTCCTGCTGCCCTGGCAGGTTAACCCGGCACAGATCTGAGCTCTGATTGCACCACCACAGAACTATGAAGGCCAAAGGAATCTTACTGCTTTTCTGCCTTATGTTTTGTTTTGCTTTCCTTTCTCTGTCCTTTTGGTTTTGGTAGTTTAAGTTTTTACTTGTACTGCTTATTTGTTTGGATTTTTTCTCTTTCCTCAATTGTAACCCTTTCTTGAATTTTTGTTGTAGTCATGTGAGTGAGCATTGTCTCTAGTCTTTCAGGTTTACTTTGACAGTCTTTTGCTTTCTCTTTCATTCTTGCTCTCCTGGGCTCTTCTCCAGTTTCCCAAAGCTTGAATGATCACCCTCTGTCCTTCACCCTTGCTTCTACTATATTTCTCTTCATTTATCGCTCTATTTTTGCACCTTTTCCTATTAAATTGATCTCCCCACACACACACAAACACATACACATACACATGGGTAGAATCACTCCAATAAGGTGAAAGTCACTGCCTACAAGTTCCAAGTTTATGTTGCAGATTGTTATGTAACTATAGATTTATTCTTATGGTTAAAAGTACCAAACTAGTAGTTACTACTGTAAGTTTCTAGGCCATGTGTGATGCTGTCACTGCTAATTGTACTACTTGAGCCAGGGTGTTGTACCTGTTGTAATCAGTTCTTCTCCCTTGTATGACAACACTGTGATTGTTTGAGATCATAATCATCACATAGTCCAGTACTAAAGGACTGGGTGTTGGGCCACAAAGACCACAACTTCTCATCCCTAAGAAATTGGGAAGGTAGGCTGTCGGGAGAGACACAAAAGCCCAGAGGCAGTGAACCCAGAAGATATCTATGAAGAACAGAGATTTCCTAGGGAAGCCTCAATACCAGTGATACAGCTACCTACCATGAGCAATTTACAAGCATCAACACAGAAAACAACTTAAAATTTAAAAATAGAAAATGACAAGATTCAGAAGCAAAATGCAACCCCACACCTGCACCCTACCCAGGACAAATCAGCGACAGAACTATAGAAACAAAAAACCACCCACCTGAATTTTCTGAAATAGTAGCTAGAGAAGTAAAAATAAACAAACAAACAAACAAACAAACAAGATAGATAGATAAATGAGGCTATAGATAAAATTAATCAAAATAATCCCTCAAGTAAAAAAAAGAGATGAGGATCATAATGAAGCACTTGTTCAGTGAATCTAGAGTGGAAACAGATTAAAGAATAGAGGAGCTTAGGAAAATATAGAAACGATGAATGTCCAACATAGGAAAGAAATGAAATCCATGAAACAGATTCAAACAGATATCCAGGAGATTAAAAATTCCATTGATATTATACACAGCAGAATGAGCAAAGGCAAGGAGAGAATATCAACTCTAAAAGACAGGATTGTGGTTAGTGATCACGAAAAGAAAGATTCCTTAAAAATAGCAAGGGAATCATTAAAACTTAATCCAGTAGTTGCAAAATGTTGCAAAGAATAACAAAATAAGATTGAAGAGAGTCATTAAAAAATCAGGAGACATAAAGAACTCTGTTAACAGAATTAATGGCAAGAAACTTCCTAAACATTGAAAAAGAATTTGACATATAGAAAAATGAGTCATACAGAACTCCTATTAGCTATGACCAAATAAATCTACACCAAGACACAAAATTCAGCACAAGAAAAGAATATTAAGTTGTTAGAGAAAAAAACAAAGGAAAGGCCTTCAGAATCATAGCAGATTTCTCAACACAAAACCTTAAGTCAAGCTTGGAGTAAAGTATTTCAAGTCCTAACTAAACAACATCCAACCCAGATTGACATACCATGCAAAACTGTCTTTCAGAATCAATAGAGAAATAAGATATTTCCATGACAAAGAACAGTGAAGAAATTAATAACCACAAAACCAGGTCTCCAAAGTGTTCTGAAGGATATTTTAGAAATAGATAACAAAGACTACAATTCCAAAAACAATAATAGAAAGAAGCCACCAGGCAGGGTATAAAAGCAACAGAAAGGAAAGATAGGGAACCAACGAGAGGAAACTACTTGGCAAGGATAAGGTGATAAACATGAGCTATGACCATCAGTGCTAATGGTCTCAGTTCACTGGTCAAAAGAAACAGACTAACAGAATAGATAAAAAACAAGATCCAGCAATATACTGCATAGCAGAAACACATCTAAATCAAATGGAAATACATAGACTAAAAGTTAAAGGGTGGAAAAGAATACTTTTTGCAAAAGGAATCCAGAAAAAGTTAGGAGTAGCTGTTCCTTTTACAGATGAAGTGAATGTCACACCAAGACAGATCAAGAGACAAAGAAATTCACTTCATACTTGTCAAGGAGAAGAGATAATAATCATTAATAGATATGCATCAACTATTGGTGCACCCAACTATATCAAATAAATATTAGTGACCATGAAAAATCATATATGATGGAGGGCCTTGGTACCCCACTGTCACAATAGTCAAATCAACTAAACAAAAAATCCGCAAAGAAATATCAGAACAGAACCAAACCTGTAGACAAATGCACTTAGTAGATTCCTACAGAGTGTTCCACCCCACATCAAGCATATACATTTTTCTCAGCAGCACATGGAATATCATGTTTTCCAAGATAAAGCACATACTAGCTCATGTAGCATGCTTAAATAAATGCAAAGGAGTTAAAATTATTCTATGCATATTATCAAACCATAGTGCAATGAAAGCGGAGATCAACTGCAAAAGAAACCACCAAAACTGCATAAATGCATGGAAATTAAATAACACCCTCCCGAACAAGCAATGGGTCACAGATAAAATTAAAGAAATTAGACAGTTTCTACAATTAAATGAGAATGCTGATGCCACATTCCTGAACTGGTGTGACACAAAGCGGCCTTGTGAGGAAAATATAGAGCAGAGAATTCCCCCATCAGACAAACAGAGCAGGTTCAAATAAACAACTTAACACTGAACCTCAGATTCCCAGAAAAACAACAGCAAGTCAAGCCCCAACTTTGTATGAGGGAGGAAATTATAAGATCAGAGCAGAAATTAATGTGATTCAGGCTAAGAAAACAATACAAAGAATCAATGAATTGAAGCAGTGGTTCTTTGAAAAATTAAAATTGACCAACTTTAGCCAACCTTATAAAAAAAAGAAAAAAAAATTCAAATCCATGCAATTAAGAATCAGAAGACTGAAACCACAGCAGATTCAGTGGGAATCCAGATCACCATCAATATCCACTTCTAGAACCTATACTGAAATAAAATGACAAGCACTAAAGAAGTAGACAGATTCCTAAATATAGATGAATTATCAAAGCTGAATCAAGAAGTAATTAAATTGAAAATGAAACTAAAAACATACCAACCAAGACAAGCCCTGAGAGATTCATTGCTGAATTCTATAAGAAATGTTAAGAAGATCTAATACCACCATTCCTTGAATGCTTTAATGAAATTGAAAGGAAAGCAGTAGTCTCAAAGCCAGAAGTGAGTATTACCATGGTACCAAAATCAGAGACGGATCCAAGCAAAGAGGAAAACTATAGGCCAATCTCCCTAAAATCCTCCATAAAATACTGTCACACAGAATGCAGGAAATCATCAAGAAGATTATACACCATGACCAAGCTGAATTTCTCTCAGTATGCAGGAATGTTTCAGTATATGCAAATCAATAAATGTAATGCACCATATCAAAGCCAAGGGCAAGAATCGCATGGTCATCGTAATAGTTGCAGAAAAAGCATTTGACAAAGCCCAGCACCTATTTATGATAAAAATCCTACAGAAAATTGAAATAGTCTTTATCTCAATCTGATAAGAGCCATTCTATGAACAACCAACAGCCAACATCATACTAAATGATCAGTTACTGAAACTTTCTAAAATCAAGAGTAAAACAAAGATATCCATTATCACCACTCCTATTCAATATAGTTCTGGAAACATTAGCAATTAGGCAAGAGAGAGAAATAAGAAAAATAAGGATAGAAAAGGAAGATGTTAAATTATCAGTATGTGCAGATAACATGATACTGTACATAAAAAACCCCAAACACTCCACCGAAAGGCTTCTAGATTTAATAACTAAGTCCAATAGTTGCATACAAAGTCAACACTCAAAATTCAATAGCATTTCCATACACAAATGACAGATGCACTGAGAAAGAAATTAGGTAGACCATGCCTTCACAATAGCATTAAAAAATGAAATGTTTAGGAATCAATATAACCAAGGAAATAAAAATTCTTTACATTGAAAAGTACAGTATTCTGAAAAAGGGCATCAAAGAAGTTATCAGAAAGTGGAAAGTTATCTCTTGCTTTGGGGTAGAAAGAACCTATATAGTAAAAATGGCCATATTTCAAAATTTTTGTGCAGATTTAATGCAATCCCAATAAAAATTCCAATAGCCTATCTCATATAATTAGAGAAAACATTGCTAAAATTTATTTGGAACCAAAAGAGACCTAGAATACAATTCCAAGCATCAAAAGCAAAGCAAGAGGCATCACAATACCTGTCTTGAAATTATACTACAAAGCAACTATGATGAAAAAGACTCAAATCAACTGAAAAGACTCAAAAAATGCAGAAACAACTCCAAAACACTCAGTCACATGATCTTCAACAAAGAGGACAAACACTGTCATTGGAAGAAAGATAGCTTAGTAAATGGTGCTGGAAAAACTGGCTTTCCACAAGCCTAACATTAGACCCATGTCAATCACCATGCACTAAACTAAAATCAAAATGACTCAAAGGTCTAAGTGATAAGACAGAAACACTAAACTCCTGGAAGATAGAACTCTTGAAGACATTGGCGAAGATAAAGACTTTATGAACAAAACCTCAATTGCACAGGAAATATCACAAAGAATCAATAACTGGGACCTCATTTTATTAAAAAGCCTTTGCACAGCAGAGTGAAGAGACAGCCCACAGTGTGGGAAAAAAAAGCTACCAGCTGATCCTCAAACAAAGGACTAACACCTAGAATATAGAGAGAACTCAGAAACATCAGACCCCTCCAAACTTAAAGACCCAATCCAAAAAAGGGTCTTCTGAAATGAATAGACACTTCTCAGATGAAGAAATAGAAACAAAAAATAAATAAAAGAGAAAATATTCAACGTCATGGGTTATTCAAGAGGTCAAATTAAAACAATGCTGAGATTCTATCCCACTCCAGAAAGAATGGCTGTCATGAAGAAATCCATAAATAACAAACGCTTGCGGGGCTGTGGGGAGAAAGAAATCCTTCTCCTCTGTTGATGGGAGGGTACACTGGTGCAACCACTGAGGAAATCAGTGTGGAGATTCCGCAAAAAATAAAACCAGAGGTTCATTTGACCCCGCTATTCCCCTTCTTAGTATCTCCCCCCCAAAATTAAAAAACATCAAACCACAGCAATATATGGACATCCATGTTTATAGCAGCACCATTTGCAATAGCTGACTCTTGGAAACAGCCCAAGTGGTCATCAGTCGAGGAATGGATAAAGAAGATGTTTTTTTCTTTTTTTGGAGTGGAGTACTACTTGGCAATAAAGAAGGGTAGATCCAAGATGCATCCAGGTAAAGGGACGCACCGTGAGACCATACTCTTAACTGAAATTAATCAAATACACATGTAAATATCTCATTGTTGCTCTGGTGTGAGAAACTTAAAGTGTAAATAAGGACCAAAATACAAATAGATCCTGTGAGATAGGAAGTACACATTCAAATGGGGGGGGGACTAGGGAGGAGAGAGGGGTTAAGGGAGGAAAGGAGAATTTTTTAAAAGATGGAAATAAAAAGGAGTCTTTTGTAACTCAGGAAAGGAACAGGGTTGAAGGGAGGGGAGGGAAATCAGAAAGAAAGACCGAGATACACCATTAACAGACACAAATTCCCTAGGATGAGTGTGATCATTATGTGTATCTAAAATGTGCCAGTAAAATTAATTAAAAAGCAAAGAACACTGCAAAGTAACATTCGTACAATGATTACCCTGACCCACAGGCATCATATAGCATTTATTTTTGGGTATGATGCTAGAAGACAGCAAAGGTCACTGTTTCCTTTATTCGGAGGAAGGAAAGGAGAAGCCAGAGAAAGGCTCAGCAGCTCTACACAGAAGGTCCAGGGTCAGAAGGAGGCCACGCTGCAAACCGCTCCCTGCTCTAATGTCCGGGGTGGTTGTCTGGAGCACTTTCCATTTCCCACAAGCTCAGACTTTGAGGCTGGGGTGACCGGAAAACGGTAGGAAAGAATTCTGGGAGGGAGGATTCCTCTTTCAAATCAGCGCTCAGAGACCCTTCAAATCAGCGGGCCTGTGCATTACTTAGGAAGCGTCTGTCTTCCTGGAGCCTCCAAAGGAATGGCCACTTTTCTTCTAAGAATAAAAGTTTCTCTAGTTGAGAAACCACCAAATTCAGTAAGTAATTAGCATTAGTATTGTACCCCTAAATTCAAGCACCCAAGAAGGAGGTGCGTATTCTTCCAGTCGAACTTCTGCAGAGACCAAATACTGCACAGGAATCGCAGCAAACATTTGGGGAAATCTGGGTTCTTCCCATATTTTCCTCTGCAAATGATCTGAGATCCACCCTTGTGGATATAAGGCATAAGGTATAAAGATGACCAAAATGGAAGTAAATATTATTAAATAATTATACTTATTTTTCTATTTCTTGGTATCACGCTCATTTTATTTGAGTTTAAACTTGAAAACAACATTATCAAATAATTTGTCTAAAGTATATCCACACAAAGACGAAGTAGAAGTCAGATATGGTGGTGCCTCACTGTGTGCCCAATGGGTTAGGGAGCGGGAGGATTCGAATTCAAGGCCAGCCTGGGCAGTTTAACAAGGTCTTGCCTCAAGGTTAAATTTCCAGGCGGATGGATGTGGAGCTCGGCGGTGGACCTGTTGCCTCGCGTGTAGGAGGCCCCGTGTTCCACTCCCTGGGCTGCAAAGAATAAGTCAAAACTATTAAAAACCAAGAGGGAAAGTCAGAATACATACCCAGTCCTTTTAGTCACCAGGATATAAATGAGAAAGACAGTTAAAAATAAAGTTCTGACCGACCTATCCGTGTCAGTGATGAAATTCCTGAGAGTCGAGACGGAAGATGCGGGGAGAAGGTAGCAGTAAAACAGTAGCACCTTCCAGAGACCGACTGGCCGGGAACCAGAGGGAGCTCAGTCCTCTCGGGGAAACCAGCCCATGCTCTTCCTCCCGCTGTATTTGGCTTAGGGCACAGGGAGAGAGAAATGGGGTAACCAGCTGGCGCGGGGAGGCCTTGCTGTGTGGGGTGCCTCAGCCTTCACTGGCATCGCCGGTGTTTGCAGCTCTGACTCGGTTGCTGCCAGGGTCTGGACTCCCAGGCACACTAGAGCCGGCCTGAAGTTAGCACTGTGGCCCAGGGGCCCCGCCATCGCGGGCAGCCAGCCGCAGGACAGTAGCTTCCGGGGAACACAAGCGATGACCTGCCTGTTTTAAGACAGAACAAGTGCTGAGTCCCAGCCCAGGACAGTGGGTCTTATATTTTCACATTTTATTCTTTCTTTCTTGTCTTTTTTTCTCAACGATTGTTTTTGGAGAGTTTTCACTGAAACCCACCATTGGGCCTTTCCTTGGGGACAGCGTTGGGGGGAAAATGACAGATGGGGGTGCTTGTTATGTCTCAGTAAGCTGAGCGGGGTGAGGCAGAGGGTGATGCCACAGCCAGGTGAGCAGGAGAGTGACACAGACGTCAGAGGCTGTGCAGGTGCCGTCCCGGAAGGAGGCCCAGGCTCGGGCCGTTTCCGTGCTGCGGCGGGGCACAGCCACCTCTGCCCGTTACCTGCTCCCCATTACCAGGGACAAGTCTCTCTCATTTCCCAGTAACCGCATCTTGGTTCTCCTGACAAACTCTCCCCTGCTCCTGTCTGCTTTTTGGACTTTAGCTTCACTGACACCCTTCCTTGTAAACTGGGAAGTAAACACCCAACACCAGGAAAGAGCTCCTCACCTCAGCCTAAGCACCTAGGGTTTGAGGCTGTTTACTTTCCCAAGCAGAGCACAATGCCCCACTGCCTGCATTCTGAGTTTGCTTTGTGCTTATTTCACTACCAGTGATAATTCTCTCTTGAGGACCCTGTGTCAACCCTGGGCACATTTCCTGTCCTGTGTATGCTGAGTGCTGTAAGGTCAGGAGGCTATAGGAGCAAAAATGTCCCTGGAAACAACCTGGGAATAGTGTGACTTTCAGTACAGCCGCCGTGGAGCAAGGGTTCTCAGGGATAAGGAAACCAGACCACAGGGAGTGGACGGATGAGTGGGCTTTGGGAAGAAGGCGGAGCCGAGCAATGCTAGACTGCGAACCTGCCTGCAGCAAGATGTGTGCTTTAGAAATGCATTTGCCGGTAATAATTGCACACGTATGTTTTAATCAAACATATGTGTTTTATTATGATACACTTTAAGATGCACAGAAAGATCATTTTATATATAAAGTTCTCTTGTGTTTTTCAGTAGAAGTCCCCTAGAGCTCTCACTCCCTCTGTGCTAACTGAAACAAGAGCAAGGAACGCAGTGGTACTTCTCAGACGATGTGCTTAGCACACGAGAGAAGGCCCCAGTCTCAATCTGTGCAGAGGAAAGTCTTTGAATCTTAGCTTCAATATTGTCACAGATTCACCCACTGCATTGGCCTTGCCTGCCAGCGACATTTCATCTTTCCATTCGGATGAATGTGAGCTTATCAAGGTGATATATGTGTGATTTTCAAATGGGCATTTTAATACGGTATTCTTCAAACCTGGCACCAGTTGGCAGCGCCTCCTGCCTCCTCCACAAAGGGGCAGAACCTGCTGCGGACCCCCGCTGGGCTTCCCCGCTGCTGAGGCGCAGCAGCCACTTTCTGCTCTGTGTCCGGCGCGGACGGCGCCCCGTTCTGGCCCTGAGATTCTGCCAACACCGCCGGGACCTCCACACTTGAAGAGCAGCTCAGAATTATGGCAAATCAGGTTAAGACTGGAAAAATCTCAGACCTCTTTCCTTATTTTCTTTTCTATACACTAATGGAATGATGCCTTTTAAGCTACAAAGAAGCCTTAAAAAGCAAAATAACAAAAAAATAGCGCTTCCCCTTCAAAGTTGCTATGGCCCTAGGATGTGACTTTCATATTAAATAGAGATACAGACTAGAGCCCTTAAAATCTCCCACGTGTTGGAAATAACCTCTCTGGAAATGAACGAGCACAGCACCCCACACCCAGAATGTAACTGGTGACCGTGGGAAAATGAAAATTAGTGAGGTGTGGTCCAGGTTATTTCAAATGAGGCCCCCATGCAATCAGGGTAGCTTTCAGGAAACAGAACTGTATTTTTCCCCACAAACATGTGTCAGTACTATTTTTGGACTTTGAGCATTAACAAGAAACTAGCAATATAACTGCTTTGTTTCAAGTGCAGCAAATACATTTGTTTAAAAGGCTACAAATATGCCTGTCTAATAAACCAGGTGTTTTTCAATAGTCTGGGAGTTCCCGGCACATCCTGTACCAAAGGGATCTGTTCTCAACCTCCAAGGCAAGCTGCCAAGTATAGTTCAGAGTGCCGGGCTTAAAAGGACATGGAGGAGAACTGGTCTGATTGCCTGAATTCCAGTTTGGCTCCCAATAAAAGGTGAAAAAGTTACCTTGGCACTATTCAGAGCCTCTGCTCCGGCCGCAGGAAACCCTGACTGGTGGTTTATTACACTTAGAGGCAAAGTCTCTCCCAACGCAGCAGCAGTTTCTGGGTTTTTTTTGGTCAATTCGATAGATTGATAATGACTAGAGGATTGTTTGTTAAATCTGATTTTTATCCCAGTGGTACAGTGTCCCCCTCTGAAACTAGGACCACACTCATCCCACAAGTAGTACTAGTTACCTCCCTGCTTAGCCCGGGGGTGAGAGGAAGCCTCCAGGACACCTTAAAAGCCCCCTCCCACGGGGAGACCCCCGGCCGTGTCTGTGCTTGTGCACCCCCAGCTGAGGGGTTGGCTCTGGGGGACGGGCCCATTGCCCTGCCTGGGGCAGCCTCCATGCTCCCGAATCGTGCGGGCCTCGGGACTGTGGCCCTGTCCAGGCCTGGAGCAGAGCTGCCTTGGAGAGCATTCACTGCCTGTAAACCGCGTGGACCCCAGGGTCCCTGCTCGGGACGTGCCCAGATTTCTGGCACAGGGTTTAGGTGACACCGACGGGAAGAAGAGCTGAGAAATAAATTCAAAATGCCAAAGTAGCAAACGAGCACACTAGTAAAACATGAGAAAACGAAGGGAGCAATAGCTAAAATCCACAATGGCTGTGCTGTGCTGGAAAGCAACTTTCATAGGGAAAGTGGCCCTTTGCAATGCAACGTTTCTGCAGACAAGTTAGAGACCACGTGGGACGTCAAGTGTGCCTGCTTCTAGAACTGTAATATGAGGAAAAGCATTATTCGGATTTCTCAGAGAGCAGCCTCAGATGCTGTTCAGTTTACCCCCAAGGTGCTACATGTGTGACTATAAAGGTCACTCTGGGCTCCTCTCTCTGTCTCTGTCCCTCTCTATCTCTGTCTCTCTCTATGTGTTTCTCTGTGTCTCTGCCTGCCTTTCTCTCTCTCTCTCTGTCTCTTTCTCTCTCTCTCCCTGTCTGTCTCTCTCTGAACAGAAATAAAATCTAGAATCTGCCCATTGGTGTCAGAAAGAGACTGAATCAATACAGGAGCACGGACATGCCGTTCTCACATGGGTATAGCTGCTGATTATTTTCCTCGGTGCGGTCTCGGAATGAATCTTTCACAACCACGTGTGCATGTATGTCATTTGTCCTTTCTCCTCAGGTGCAAAGAAGGCTACCAAGGAGTCCGTTGCGACCAATTCCTGCCGAAAACTGACTCCATCTTATCGGATCCAAGTAGGTCAAGCATTTTTCTTTTTTCCAATGCATTATCTAGGCAGCTCTTCCTGGAGCCGCGGTTGCTAATCCTTCTGAAGGTTATAGTTCACCTGTGATTCTGTGTCTCTGAAACCTGCCAAGGGCAGAGGTGGTGGCCAGTGTTAATGTTCAGCACATGGCTTGCAGCTAACTGGGCCGTGGTCTCCTGCATGATAGGTTTGTCCTCCTGATTCAAAGCCTCCCCAGAACCCTTGTGGGAACCAAATCCTAGCAAATCCTGCTCCTGGGCTCTCGGGCTGTCCCCAGATGGCTCCATTACAAAAGTAAGGCTCAGAAAACCTTAGAGAGCTCATGATTTACCCAAACAAATGAAATGAAACCTGTGCTGTCAGACAGCTTCCCACACTCTGGTAATTTTGATAATAGGAACCTATTAACATTTAGAGAAATAAGAAAATATGCAAATACAGCTGCATAAGAAGTTTTCAAACAAACTTTGAAGACTCCATTCTGAGCAGCACTAGTTACATACCTATATTTACAGCTGTTAACAATGAATTTCTTCGTTCACGCCCCTAGAAGGTATGTGTAAGTTTCTCTTCGTGTATGGATTCCCAAGCAGCTTCCTATAGTAAAATGCCCAGCTCTTGTCAAATGGGTAATTTTTCCTTTATCTGTAGCTAGTTTTCACTCAGTGGCTCTTACAGTTGAATCGCTGCTGGAAATAAATGGCTGCATTTTTATTGGATCAGCTTTTGGTTTGGAAAGGATGAGGACAGGCATTTCCAGACCCTAACGGCAGCATCGTGGTCTTCTGAATATTCAGCGCACGTAGCAGACTTTAGCCAAGTATTTCGTGCTGACCACAGGCAGCTTCCTCTGCCCATGAGTGCGAATTCTGCCATCTTTCAACCTCTTTCCAAAACGTGCGCTTTCAGTTTTCCGTCGAAGTTCTAGGCCCGTTTCCTAAGGCCAATACGGAGTTCCTTAACCAAGAAGAGTTTTCGTTTAATTTAGATGTGTTTTCCCTTGGCAAGACCCTGCCGGGCAGCCACTACCTACACTTTCCTTCGTGAATTAGCCCCCCGCCCCCAGGAAAGTGAAGGCTGTTGGAAATCTGTGGGGTAATCTGACCATGCGCGCCTCTGCCCACCCGGGGAACTAGCCACAGCCCGGTGGCGCTGGGCGGTGTCTTGTTACCTTGCGGTTTTGACTGCTTGTTAAGCTGGTGTCTAACAGCTACTCATGGTTGTGGCGAGTCGCAAATTTGGGATACAGGGAGTCTGTATAAAAGAATAGACTTGGTAATTTCTTTTCTCCTTATTTCTTCTTTGCTTTTAAAAAACTTTTCCCTGATACACCTAGGGTTTTTTTTTATTCTTTTCTTTCCTCTCCCTTTGCTCTTCTTCCCTCTTCCCTTTTCTTTCTTTTCCATTGATTTTTCTCCCCCACCCCTTTCATTCCCCCTTATTTCATCTAGAACTGTAACATTTCTGTCAAGTGCAGGAATCAGGCAAGGCCTTGCCTACGATCCAAAGTGTGTAAATAAAAAAATCTCTACTTTTAAGTGATGTAATCAAGTTTGGTCTCCAACTGGATATCATGCATAGCCCATCCTTCCGGAAATTGAAGATGAGACCTACCCTAAGGGCGTGTGTTTTCAGAGAAAAATGATCCCGTGCCTGAGTTCTCGTCCGTCCTTGCAGGCCTGTATGTTACACGCATAGCGTTATTAGTGTGGCAGTGTTGCCGCTGAAGGAAACACGGACTAATTCCAACCTGATGGCAGAATTATCCTTAAGTAAATATCACACAGCACATGGTGTCTGCGGGATCGAATTACCACGCCAAGGACAGTGGTATGAAATGTTTCCACGAAGTGAGACCACAAAATGGAAAATTATTTTTATGTAAGTCATGAAGGGAACATTCTTTTGCCATGAAATATTCTAAAGTGCCTGAAGGGAGCTCTTAGTATTTAGGTTGCGAAATGATAGGAAATTATTTTCCTTTTATTTCTGTTTTCTATAAAATGGCCTATGACTTACTGTGTGAGTGAAAAGCAAGGAGTCCTTGAAATATAAAAGTGAGCCAAGCACTGAGAACCCTCGGCTCTGAGACACAGTTTAAAATGGGAAAGCACTGAATTCACCCATGCATGCACTTATTTGTGTAATCATCAATACATTCCTCCAATATTTTCTGAGCCACTGCCAAAGACCATTTAATGATTAAGAGTCTGTTAATACAAAGGTATGCAAACAGGACCTGGGCTCTGAGGACTCTACTCGCAAGTGATGGACAATAGCATGGGATGAATTTGGTATCATGTTTACCCCTTGGTGAACTTGGTGGGTTCATTAGCTCCCAAGCCTCAAGCCTTTCACCTGAGCAGGGGAACAGGCGGAACCATAGGCATCTATCAGAGGCAGGTAAACACTAGCTCACCTCCCTCACATCCCTTTGTGACCACTGCTAGCGTGTGTTCCCGTGTTACATATGTCAGGGCCTACAGCAGAGGCCTTACCTGAGTGCCTCACCTGAGTGCCTCCACACTCACAAGCTAGCAGGGAGCAGGCTCGAAATTGCCCACATTTTATAGTTGCAGAAATTAGACCTCAGAGATGCTAAATCAGCTTGCTCAAGGTCGCTCAGCTAGTTAAGGCCAGAGCCTCACTTCCCTTCCAAAGGATGCTCGGGCCTAGCACCCCACAGCAGGGCTCCCTCCTTGTGCCCCTGGAACCTTCCTCCTCTGCTTATTTCCAACAAGACATTGATCACTCTAAATATCATTGACTGAAGCTCAATGACCTGCAGCAAACATCATTCTGAGGAACAATATTTGCACAATTTTCATTTCTTAATATAGCAACTTGAGCTTCCATAGAGATTTAAATCCCTAATGGAATTTCCTTGTCAAAATTCTTGCTGAAGGATTGTTTAATTTGCTGCTCGTGATATCTCTGGAATGATTTTATGCTCAGGAAATAAGCTCCAATGCCTCCTTCTATTTTATTCTCCTCTGCCTCCTTCTCTCCATCTCCTGTCTCTTCCTGTCTTCCCTTTTGCTCCATGATGGCTTCTATTTACTGAGATTCTAATACCAAGGGATTAGGAGCCTCTGCCCTTGTTTCTACCCTCGGCGATGCAGTTGGTCAGAAACCACATCTTTGGCAATAAATTTTAAAAAGTAAAATGAAGTCTCATATGATCTGTATTTGGGAAGTGATACAAAGGTGTCCTCTGACAGCCTTGATGGCTGCTGTTCACAAGTGCTTTTACAGTGAGCTTTGGCTAGTCCCTAGGCTGCAAAATCCCACCTCCTTCCTCTCTTCCCAAAAAACCTATACGAAAGCTTGATTCTGGGGGTGTATATGCACACAGAAATGTGGCTTATGAGGCACTTGGCTTTCGGTTTTCAAAGACAGTCTCTGATGCATCCGTGAGTTCAGTGCACTGCAGGTCTCAGTCAGGGCACACTGGTGCACAGGAGGCGGGGACTGGATTCGGGGGTGAATCTGGAAGGCAGCTCAAGGGACTTCGGTAAAGATGGAGAGAAGAGAATGCAACCTTCCCTGGGGGGTGGAGAAGGCGCCCTTCAGAGGCTGGTGTCCTCCTCTCTCAGGTAGTCAGCGGCCTTTCCAGACCTCTGTTTCTCTCTGCCCCTCAGCATTCGAGGTCCAGTGACACCACAGCTGCAGCAGCAGGTAGCAAGTCTGGAAGCCAAGCATGGCAGCACAGCGGGTACGGCGGGAACTCTGAGTCGTCTCAGTTCTGCGGAGGACAGAGGACAGCTTCTGGCACGTACACTCATGCACATTCACCCCGGGGTTTCTCTGGATCTAAAACCCACGCTGGCTCTTAGAGCATCCTGGGTGAGGCCAGGAAATCGGTCTGCATGTGGCCCAGAGCAAGGCAAGGCGAGTGAGCGAAGAGGGATCAGACTTCCTGGCATCACCCCAACCAGCTTTGTTTGTGTTGTTCTTAGAAAGAGTCACCTCAGGAGCTCAGAAATAAACATTCCACAGCATGAGGGTCAGGCCAAGGCTGTGCCCAGGCAGACGTTAGTGAGAGGCAGTCAGCAGGGCGCCGCTTCTGCCTGGTGTCCAGGGACAGCTAACTCTCGGTGCCGGTGCTGTCTTCCTCCTCCCGAGGCCCTGTAGGTTGTGGCTCCCTGGATGACTGAAAGCATTGACCTTTCCTGGTCATTCCGACTCTGAGGGAGAACCAGAAGTCGCAGGGTGCCAGGTCTGGTGAATACTGTGGATGAGGTCACACCATGGTGTTTTTAGGAGTTGGCTTTTCCCCCGATGGCACTCAGCAGCAGCAAACACCACAGTTTTGATTACGCCTGGTAAATTCAAGAAAAAGGCTCCCGGAAGTGCTCCAGAAAGGGACGAGAAGGATGGGACCGGCGCGTCTGAAGCGAGGAGAGTATTCCGGGGGACTCGGCAGGGTCCCTCACCGCGATGTTTTATTCGTTAGGCATTGCGGGCGTCTTCCGATCACACCTCCACGTCTGTACAATGATTCCCCCATCGCTGTGTCCCTGCAAACAATTAGAAGTGGGACCGAGCACACAGGACAATGCATGTCCTCCTTCACCCATCCGTTCACTGTCCAAGAAATAAAGACAACGTGCCGTGCACCTGCGTGTATGCGACAGCAGTAATCTCAGCCCCTGTGTCCGGAGTGACCGGGTAGCTCTACCGTGACACCCCAGCGCTGGCTGTCGCTCACACTGCAGACCCAGCACCGAGGCACCGGTGGGATGGTCGGGGCCCAGCGGGGGCTGGGGCGGCGCTTCCTCACACGCCCCGACTCTCCACACCCCTCACTGGGTGCAGGGCCCAGCGCAGCTCTCTGGGGCCCCTGCTACGAAGGCACAGGTTCCATCCCGAGGACCCCACCTTCATCTACTGATCACCCCCAGCACCCCTTCTCTCATGAGACCACACTAGAGGTCAGGTTTCAACCCACGAATTTCAGGGGGACTCTTGGGCTGTGGCACAGACGGCAGTAAGCTCACTCTCGTGGCTCACTCTGAACTGTGAACTGTGATTATGTAAACTGAGTTACAGACACCAAAGAGTATAATATCTAGGGAGACTGTGATGTTTGCTCTCTCTCCCCCTCTGTCTCCCTCTCCCTCCTCTCCCTCTTCATGCTTCCTCTCTCTCTCCCTGTGCCTCTCTCTCCCTCTCCTCCTCTCTCCCTTCCTCTCCCTCTCGTTCTCTCTCCAGCAGTGGTAATTGAGCCCCAGCGCTGATTACAAGGCCTTGCACTGTCCTACATCGCCATCCATTTATTTACTTACTTACGTTTTGTGACCAGAACTCACTATGTCACAGAGTTGCCCGGGCTGGGCTCAAGCTTGCAGTCTCCCTGCCCTGGGCTCCCGGGATGCTGGGGTTCCGGCTGCACCCCCAGCTTGGCTTCCCCACATCCCCTCTGCCCTCAGCTTCTTGGCTCAGCTCAGCGTCCCTCACTTGCTGAGCTGGATGCCCTGGACTGCGCCCCTGTCCACCCAGGGGGCCTCCAGGAGGCCGCGCTGCAGCTCCTGCCAGTTCCCGGTTGTCCTGCTTGGCCACAGGGAGTCACAGTACCTGCCCCAGTGTCCCCTCTGCCTGCTCCATGGGAGATGGTCGGGTTCTCCGTCACCAGACCCCAGCACTGGATAGGACACGTGTGATCTTCAGTCTTTCCCACCCTTCCGTTTGCAGAGTCACCGAGGGAGATCACGTGTCAGGCTGGGATTCAAGAATATTTTATGATTTCCTCCAGAAATTCTGGATGTGATGATTTTTGTCCACACTTCATTACCTATAATCCATTATATGGACACCTCACCTCAACCAAATCCGAGGTAGAAAGAGGTAACTGGTCACATAATCTAAATAAGGGTTGTTCCACACATATTTTCTCTTCTTTCTCTACTCACTGGATGCATCATGAACGTTTTGCCATAATATTTTATAATCGTACTTTTTTAAGCTATTATTTTAAAAGGGTCAACATTAAGAGGGTATAATATGTAACAGGAATCCTTTAGCCCATCACCTGTGGTGGGTCTTTTTGTGGATTCCCATGTGTTTGTGATTGCAGTGATGGAAAACCACTGTGCAAATCTTTGTAGTGTGAGATCTAGATTTTTCATGTTGGATAAATTCCCGTACTTTTATATTTTGATAATGTTTCCTCCAGCAAAGTTGATCATGAACTACATTTCTATCCTCGACTTTTAAGATTAGCTTTTAAAATTTTATATATGACTGAGATCGTATACTTTCCTGTCTGTGCTTGGCTCATTTCACTGTACTTAATCACCCCGTTCATTAATTTTGTCACGAATGACCACATTTCATTCTTTGCGTGGCCAAACACTGTTCCATTTTATGTGTGTACCTCACTTTCCACAACATCCCATCAGGTGAGAGATTACTTTGACAGGTTCCATATTTGGCATTTGTGCTACAATAGAGATGGAAATGCAGGTTTTTGACATTTTCATTTCGTTTCACATATGTATATGAAATGTGTATATTACATTCTTTATAGTATATGTTACATGTTATATTCTCTACTAGAATGATTGCTGGATGATAAGGTAGTTCTGTGTTTAAGTTTCTGAAGAACTTTTATGCTGTTTGCCACAATTCCTTTACTAATTTGTGCTGCCACTATTAGGAAGCCATAGTTCCTCTTGCTGTTGTCACCAGTACTTGCCAGTTCTTTTCTTTGAAAATAGCTGTTCTCACTGGACGGAGGGCTTCACTGTGGTTTTAATTTATGTTTCCTTGGTGATTAGTGATATGAAGTAGTTTTTCATATACCTCTGTGTCCTCTTGAGAAATGTCTATATGTGCCTATTGCATATTTTTAAATTTAATTATTTGGGTTTTTGCTGCTGAGTTTATTTTATGTCCTGGATAATAAACCCTGGTCAGATGTATAGTTTGTAAAAAGTGTTTCCCATTTTTTAGCTTGTCTCTTCCCTGGGTCAACTGTTTCTTTTGTTGAACAGAAGCATTTTAGTTTGCTGAAATCTCATGTGCATATTTCTGCTTTTAGCTCCTGTTTTTCCAGTGTGTTGTGTAAAAATCCTTGCCGATTTCACTGTCACTGACACATTTCTCCTATGCCTATGTTTACTTCTGGCAGTTTTGTAGTTTCAAGTTTCACATTTAAGCCTTTCATTCATCCATTTGGCTTCTTTTTTATAATTGGCAAGTGGTAGGATCTGGTTTCCTTTTCACATGGATGTATCAATTTTTCCAGCGCTGTTTATTGAGAACACTATATTCACTGCATGTTGTTAGCAACTTTTCTGAAAATCAGTGTGTTCCCTGTATGTGCTTGTTAGCTATGTTCTCTATTCTGTGGTGTTGCTCTGTGTATCTGTCCATATACCAGTGCTGTGCTATTTTGATTGCTGCAGCTTTGTGTTATATTTTGAGGTCAGGCAGTGCCATCATTCTTTCTTTGTTCATTTTGCTGGAAATTGTTCTACCTATTCAAAGATTTTGATTCCATACAAATTTTAAAATTGTTTTATCTAATTGTGTAAAGGGACAAGATGTTATTTATTACTTCTTGAACGTCTTGATTAAGAATACGGTTGGTGTATCATTAAAATTTAACATAGGTGAAAAGATGTTTACAGATTCAGAACCGTATAGCAAAAATGATGGCAGTGGAGTCCCAGGTGCCTAACTTAGGTCCCAACGCATGAAAGACACTTGATGAAACAGCAAATGGGTACCATGAATTTTTCTGGCGATTAATTTTATATAAAGACACACTTTGAGAACAAGCTGTCCATATTCTGAATTTATCTCTCATAATTTTTCAGTTCGTTTGGGATGAGGCTTTAACAGTTCAGTTACATGGCTTGGCACCTCTACTGTCCCCATTTTCCTTCAAAACTTTGCTCCACGCAGGGGAGAACTGTGGGAGAAATAATGTGGAACTGATTTGTCAGATGATTACTTGACTTCTCTGTGCTTTAAACCTTCAGGAGATAATCAGATTTGTTACTTTTCCTGATGTTTTTCTTAGCAGCAAGTCTCTGTAATTATAACTTCAGGAAAAGTCCTACTGTTGGGCATGACACCTTTCACTGGTCCAATAATAAATTTCTGGAAGTAAAAGAAGTCTTTTGTGGATAACTTACAATTGGTTGTCCTCAGCTAAATTGCAGAGCACCAATTAAATGAGAAATTTAAAACTTAATTAAACATTTATTCAACATTTCTATAGTGTAAGCATCTTCACATACAAGTGATACTATGGCTCTGTTCTCATTTATGTAAGAAGCTTTGCCAGGTGTATTCACATGTGCTTTATGTATTCTGAGACTTACCTCTTGCAGTTAGAAGATAAAGTCCTTATTAATACCCCCATTTTTTTGGACTATGCAAATGAGACTAAAAAGATATGACCTAGCTGAATAGAACTATAAAGATTTGTTATAGCATATAATAAGAGATAAGGGGAAAGCAGTGCTCTCTGGCAGACAGTTATAACTGGCCTTGCCCCTCTATTTATTTATTTATATTGTGTTTGTCTCTACGGAATTTAATCATTGGATTGCTAACCAATAAAATACAGGCTTGGCATGAGAACATGGATGGTGTTGCATTTAGTCACTGCTGAGTTCCACGTGTCTCCTGTGTGCCTGTAACTAATTCTGTTTGCATGAGGGAAAGAGACTTGTCCAAGGTCACAGGTCTCACGGGCTCTCATTTTTAAACATATTTTTAGTCCATTCACTTTGAAATTCACATAGCATCTACCAAATGCCTGTGACTTTGCTGAGTAGTATAATTTGTAGAACCTGAGTCACAGTTAATCAACATTTTGTGACTTTAAGATCAATCCCACTGCCCCATGTGATGTTATTTGCCCTGTAATGTTCTTCTGTCTCTCTGCTCTTTGGGATATGTTATTTTCTAAAACAAAACCAGTACTACTTGACCACAGAAATAATGTTCATGATGGTGACTTATTATTCATGCTTGTCATCGTCACACTAGACATTAGTGATGTTCACATGGACATGGGCAGAAATACAGCAGCAGGTGTATAATTTAGACTGTGATGTGATTAATTTGGGGACTGAATATTTTAAAAGCCACGGTGATTCAGCTACATAAAGGATGTGATGAACACCACTGTCTTCTTAGTGGCTACAGAGAAGAACCAAATAGAACACTGAGCTGAGATGGTGGTCAGGGTGGGGACAATATGTCTTAAATGTGTCTCAGGTCATTTGATTTCCCTACTTAACGCATAACAAGCACGATTCAGGTTAACTGAGGAGGCATCAGCAGCGGCAAGGAGGGCCAGCAGGGACTGCCTGGGGAACGCACCCTGTCTGCATGAGGCCCAGATGTAACCATCCTTCCTTCCTCTAAACTCACATGTGTGCTTCCTCTGCCTTTTTGGTCATCACACTTTCTCTCAGCGAATTTCCTTGCTCTTTAGAGTAATTTCACAGGAGCATGGATATTCTCCTCCAACGGCCCTCCTGGTGAGGATCTGGTATTGCTTGGACACCTGGCACTTCTTTTGCACCCTCAGTCTCTTCCTAGCTCATCTCATCTTCTTCACCACTGTGGTTGCTGAAATGCGGCCATTGCAGGGTGAGAGGCGAGTAGCCTGCTTAGGTGGACTTTTAGACAGCAGCTCTGCGCCCGGCTCTGTTGGGTAAGAGAGAGGTTTCCTGAGGAGGTTTGGTGGGAAGGGTGCCTCGGAGATGGCAGGAATTTTTTCAACCAAAGAAAATTTGGGAAATAGTAAGAAATAGAAATGTCTACCGAGGTTGAGAAACCATTCTATCTTTACTTGAGTGACGGATTCACAGGCAACCAGCCCCAAGTTTTGCTCCACATAACAAAAGCTGGTAAATGTTTTTGTCCCTTCACAAGCTGATGATGGCCACCAGCTGTCCCACACTTTTCCTAATCTTCCAGCTCAGTGTCACCGTCAGACGAGAAATCAAGGTGAACTTTCCCTTTTCCCTGAAGGTCCAGGTTGCCCCTCGGTTGTGACTGTGCCCTTGGCCTGCTCATATGGCCTGGTGTTTCATAAGCGTCTTGTTCCTGCTCTCGGCATGCTCGCTGATGTGCCTCTGGACCACACTGTGGGCTTCCTCTTTCTAAAACTGAAAATGCATTGTTTATTTTCAGTCCTCTTGTGAAGCGTCTGGGAAAGCAGATGGCGGATAAGATCTCAGGCCACAGTTCTCTTTCGGTGTGGGACCCAGTCCCGTCAGCCAGGCACCCAGGGCCCCTGTGAGATTGTGCCCCAGCCTGCATTCTGCCCTTCCACAGCGGCTCCCCGCTCTCTGCTCTTCCTCTCACAAAGCCCGTGGTCTTCCACGGAAAGCATGGCTTCAGCGAGCTGCCTGACTTCTCTTGCTTTGTGCAGCTCATGGATTTTTCCTGTTTTTCTTGTCTTCCTGTTTCATTCTAACAGCTTCAGTCACATCCTTTCCTGGTTTCACTTGCCCTCAATACCACACCTTCTCTCTCAGGAACCCCCTTTCAGTCCAATCATTCCTTGGTCCTCTGAGGTGTTGGGAACTGAGAACCTCGTGTTTCTGGATCTGTAGTTATGAGCCCTCGCCAACCTCTTTAGCATTAAAATGGTATGACTTAGTAACCCTCGGAGGAAAATCGTTCAGGAAAATGGGTCACTCAAGAAACAGATGCTTAACATCTACTGACAGTCATCAGATGCTGAGGCCTCCTGCCATTTGTTAGAAGTCACTGGTGGCAGCATGCCCTCCCATGATGCATGCTAATATGCAGTCTTCTGACAAACTGCTCATGCATTACTAAAGAATGCAAAAACTGTTCCAGTTGCAAGATGTTTTCAACTTCCTCCTATTGGGAGTCACAGAATACCACAAATCGGGTCAGATACATGGGCAACAGGTGTATTTTGCCTCACAGTTCCATTCCAAAGTTGAGCGACAGTCTCTCCTGATAGCTGCTTTCTGGAGGGGTCCTGAGGTGGTGCAGGTGGTTGGCACAGGACAAGGAGCATGTGTGTGTCCTCTGCTCAGTCTGTCTGACAAGTCACAGTACTCACTCAAGAGGGCTCTTCCCCGATAACCTTGTACAACCCTGCTCAGCTTCCAGAGGACAGTTAAATTAAGCTGCCACCTTCTTAATACCTCATAGTGGGGATTAAATGACAGTGTGAGTTATGGAGGAAACCAAGCATATTCAGTGGGAATTCATCCTAAGGAATTAAAGAAATACAATATTTTTAATGATTGTAATTATGGGTGCAGCTATAACTACATTGTTCGTAACACTTTGAGGAAAAGAAGCCAAAGTGAAAGACATCCCCCATCTCAGTAGGGCTCAGTGACATACAATAGTTCTCAGGGAGAAATTGGTGATTATCTTGACACTGCATTGTGTACTTTCCCTACTATGCTCTGTGATCACACATGCAAATTCATTGATTTATTTGACTATGCACTTAAAATGTGCAAGCAATATATTTTATAAATGAGTAAAAATTCTTTTTGTATTCATAAAACTTACATAATAATAATTACATGAATAAATATTTAATTAAAAGTTACACAGACCAGCATGTAGTAAGTCATGCATTACTACGTAACAGGGAAGCTGACCCTTGCTGGGGAAAGATTGTCACAGACGTCCGTGCACCCCTCATGGGCCCACTCCTTCAGCACACGGTGTGGACCAAGCAGACTGCGTACTGTCACTGTAGATGTGTTGAGTGGGATACAGATGGAAAACACGGAAATAACTAAATAAAAATAGGCCGTAATAAGATGATTCAGTAGAAGATGATTGGATTCTGTTTTATTTTGAGTCTGACCAAAAATGAAATACCATTTAAGCTGAGATCTGAACAGCCAGAAAGAAAATTCCTTTAGGAAAAGCATATTTACTGAAGAGAACATCCATGTCAGAGACCCTGGGCCTGGGATAACCTTTGCATGTTCAAAGCAAGACATGCAGAGTGAATGAAGACGGATGGAGCTCACTGTCATCGTCCCAGTTAGGCCAGCTCTGCGGCTGGGAGGAGAGCTGTGGATAACCAGGCAGCAGGCACAGGGCTGGTCTGGGAAATTAGGGTTCACGGCCACTTTAGATGAGTATTGCTCAACCAGGAGAAAGTCTACCTCCCAAGGGATGCTGTGCAGTACGTGGAAACCCGTGATTGTCTCTGTTTGGGCAGAAGGTGCTAGTGGCAGCTACTGGCAGAAGGCAGATCTTAAGCATCCTATAAAACACAGGATCGCCCTGACAGCAAAGAACTGCCTGGACCAAACTGTCTGTAAGTACTGAGGTTATAAAACCATACTTTAAATGGAGAGGGAGAACAGTTCCAACTAGGCTGGTATCAGACCATGTGAGGGTTTACACACCATGGCGAGTTATGTATGTTCTTCTATTCAAATTGCTACATGGACCTATTGGAGGCATTTAATGAAGAGTGATATGTTGCACTTACAGTCTTACGAGACTCCTTTGGCTTCTGTGTGGTATGCAGAGGTGTGTAATTAGGATTCTCCTAGAAGAGAAGAAGAGATACAAACCACAAAGGTCCTCTGCAGTCAGAGGTGGGAGAATCTAAAATGGCCCTCTGGCCACTGCAGAGCCAGAGGGTCCTGCAGCAGTGGGTGTGTGAAGGTCTGGAAGCTCACTGTGGAGCCAACAGTGTGTGTCTGCACTGGAAGGCCGAAGAAATTGGAGACAACATCCGAAGGCGGTGAGAAGGGCCAGAGCTTTTCCAGGAAGGGGAACACACCCGCCTGCCATAATCCAGGCCTCAAGCCTGTTGGTTGGCGCCGCCCACGTCCAGGGTGGTCTTCCCGCCTCACTGTGTGACCTGCATGTCAGTCTTCCACAGGTGCACCCAGACTGCCACTAATCTGCCAGGTGGTGCCTACTCAAGTCACAATGACAGATCACAGTTAGTGGTCACATCCGTCAAGAACAAAGTGAAGAGCCCTGCTGGAAGGCAAAGTGTTTTGTTGCCTTGAAGTAAGGTCCTCGGAATGGGTGAAGGGAGAACTGTGGTTTAGGAACGAAGTTAACAGGCGTAGACGTAGGAGGAGGAAGAGGAAAAGACATCAGAAATACCTCCCAGTTGAGTTTGAACAAATGGGTGGGTGCTGCTCACATCGCTGAGGCCACACAAGTGGACACTGAAGCAGTTCCAAGCTGGGCTTCAGCAAGGTAAAACTGCGAGGCCCAGGTCCTAGAGGCCGGGGTCGGAGAGCGTCCAGGAGCCCACGGCAAGCAAAGCCCGGGGAAAGATGTGGTCTTGTAGGAAATGTCTGAAGCTAAAAAACAAAACAAAAACAAAAGCAAAAAAATGAATAAGAAATAAAGGAAGTTAAATGCAAGGTCTTCTGAATTTGGGAAACAGAATGAAGCAGAGAAGTCAACACTGGCTAAGGCAAGGGGGTGGGGAGCGTAAATTCTCGCAGAGTGGAAGGGGCACGAGCACAGACATCCCAGGAGAGCGCCGTGAGCCCTGCAAGAGCACAGCATTCCGGGTGGGGCTGGGAAAGTGGGTGGGAGAGGCCGGAGGAAAGGCAGTGGGAACCAGGCACCGAAGAAATCCTTTGCAACACGAGGCTCAGAGAACCAAAGGGGACATGGAGAAATCGAAGACCTTTTAAGCGTGACCTGGCGATGCACACCTGTGATGCCAACACACACGAGGGAGGTCGAGGCAGGAAGACCCATAGTTCCAGCCCAGCCTGGGCGACGCGGCCTCTCAGGATGGGGACCCTGCCTCAAAATTTTTTTAAAAAGCCCTGGGATGCAGTGCAGTGTGAAGACCCAGGTTTCCAATTCCAAACACCACTAGAAGAGAAGGAAGAGGAGGAAAAGGGGAAGGAAGAGGCGGAGGAGGAGAGAGAGGAGAAGGGAGAGGAGGATAAGGAGGAGGAGGGAGAGGAGGAGAAGGAGGAGGAGGGAGAGGAGTAGGAGGGGCAGGAGGAAGAAGAGTGGGAGGAGGAGAAAGAGAAGGAGGAGGAGAAGAAAGGAGGAAGAGGAAGAGGAGGAGGAGGAGAAGAAGAATTAGAAGAAGAAGAGGAGGAGAAGAGAAAGAGGGGGAGGAGGAGGAGGAAGAGCAGGAGGAGGAGAAAGAGGAGGAGGAGAAGAAAGGAGGAGGAGGAAGAGGAGGAGGAGGAGAAGAAGAATTAGAAGAAGAGGAGGAGAAGAGGAAGAGGGGGAGGAGGAGGAGAAGGAGGAGGAAGGAGAGAAGGAAGAGGAGGAGGAAAGGAATGGAATACTTTTTATATGAAAGGAAGGAAAATAATCCTATAAGCGGCTTCCCAGAATCCACACACACGGATGGAGACACAAGGGGTCACCCTCTGACAACAGCAGGGGCAGGTCTCCATGGCAACCTTAGGGCACCTGGGTCCTGGGTAAGCACCCGTGGGCTCCAGCGCAGCCTGCAGCCTCTGCGGTGCAGGTGAAGACAGGTTCACCCTATCATGAGTGGGCTTGGTCGAGGTTCTCACACTGCGGTTGGGGTGACCGAGACCCCCAGACCGAAGGCTCCGAGCTGAGCCCTGAGGCCTGCAGTGGGGTGAGCAGGGGGTGCACGGGGCCTGGGTCTGGGCCTGAGCAGTGGGAGGAAACAAGCAGGAAGAATCCCATGGTGTTTCCTGAAGGCAGGAATCAGTAGTTCGCTGTCATAGAATGTGTGTTTTGTTTTCTAGTTTAAGCTTTAAATTGCTCTTATTTGGGGGTTCCGACCTGGCTCACTGTAGAGTGGCTTTTGCTTGTGCTTTAACCTGTCTAAACACGCTCTGCGTGTTCCCCCCACGGATGTTCGCGAACTCAGCGTGGCCGGGGAGCCCACGGGAACTGGGTTATTTCCCCTCATGTGAGTCCCGCCCTCGCTGGAGGAAGAAGCTCTGATTTGCTGATATTGAGGAGGAGAGACATTGCCGCAGGGCGCAGGGTGGGTCTGCTTCGCTTTCTCTCTCCAGGTGGACCCTTGTGCTCCAGTAAGCTCCTGGCTTGGTGCTTGTTCTGTGTCCTTAGAGATCAGGGTTGGCATCTCCTCAAGCGATGCTCAGTCTAGGAGCCAGCTGCGCACCTGGCAGAAAGCAAGGTCCCAGGAGGACTTGTGAGGGCCTGAAACCCAGAGTCAGGGAGTTGCTGAATTATGGATGATCAGAACATCATACCAATGATGCAGGGATGATACATAAATATAAATCATTAAATGTGAGAGGAAAGGCATCCAGGGACATTAAAACAGGGCAGAGAACTGTTTTAGTGAATACAAAGTCTTCCCTTCAATAAGAAAATATAAAAAACATATAAAGACATGATCACACTTTACAAGGTAAGGCTCAATTTCAGCTCCACATCCTCACTGAAATATCAGAGAAAAGCCCTCAGGGTCTGGGCGGTTTCGCAGGTAGTCACCTGGTGGTTGCTTCCGTCTCATGAGGGATGCCCAGGGCAGCCACCTGTAGATTTCCTTGCTTTCCAAACTTACCTCATATCCAGCGAATGAGTGAGACAAAGGGAAACTTCTGTGTAACCACAAAAGCTGATGAAATACTGTCTTCGTCATGCTCGTGTGAGAGAAATTAGTGAAATATTAAGTGAGTGAGACTGGTTCTTCCAAAGGCTGGTCTGTTTCAAAACTTGAATGGGAAAACAAAAGAAGGTGATATGAAGTGAAAGAGGCGAGGCCTACCTAGCTCAAGCCCCACTGTGTCTTTGAACAATCTCAAGAGCGAAAGCTAAAGAGATATTGTCACCAGGACAGAAGGGTGCTGTGCATTTACCAAGATCTTTTGGAAGCCCTTGGTAGCAGGGTGACTTCAGCAGAGTCCTGCACACAGAGCTTGTGGTCAGTGCCCACCAGGGGCAGCGGCACTGATGTCAGGAGGAGGGGGCGAGGAGGTCTCTCCAGCAAAAGGAAGCCATGCCACACAGACATACGAGTGTTCAGACAGGAGTTGGCTGAACAGGAACCCTAACTGTATTGTAAAATGCTCCCAAATCTTTATCTTAAGACAATAACATGATAATAATAATATTGATCAGGAAAGAGAAAGAAAGACAAGAGAAAAAAATAAGAAACTAGTAGTCCCAAGACACATAAAGAGAGAATTCTGTGGATCCTTTGTGCATGAATTGCCAGAAATGAATTTCAAGTCTGAAGCAAGGAGTGTGGGTTGGATGCCAGCAGGTGGGCTGAAGATAAGAATGGACCCACCCAAAGCCTTCCACTGAATCACAGCATTAGAGTGACCTGCTTGGTCTTTGCACCTGGCTGTGGTTTGAAGGGTCTGTTTACTCCTGAATGAAGCAGTGTATAGACTGAGAAAGTATGTGTGAACCACTGCACAACCCAGAGCAGCAGGCCCGGCAGACTCCTGTGAAGAAGAACTCCCCTTAGAGATGCCTGCTGCCAAGGCCACATTCTGGCCCTAAAATGCATGAGTCCTGATGCCGGGGACCTCACACAAACGTGAGGCAATGCATGCAAGAAAATCTCCCGTGAAAACGTTCACAGGTGTGAAAACCAATGCAGCAAACAGTACAGACAGCATGAAGGGCAGTGAGCTAAAACAGATTAAAATAGCGAACCAAATATCAAGGGGGAGAAGCCTTTCACACGGATAATTTATAGTGAAACATCATAAAAAAGAGAAAAATGACATCATCATCTCTTAGTCAGTTTGACCCTGGAGTTTTAGCAGGTCCAATTAAAGGATAAGAAGACATCAAATGGCATGCAGTAAAATTATCTTCCACCTTACAGAGTTTACAATTTATCAATTTAGAAAATAAAAAGAGAATAGCTGTGAATATTAAAGAACTAATAAAATCAGCATACAAAAGCTTGTATACTTATAGCTACAACTGATTAGAAAAAGTATTTTAACAAATTTTCCAAAATTTCCATCATGCAATCTTTTAAGAAATACAGATGGTGATGACATATCCAGATACTTACACGTTAAAACCAAAACCAAAACCTTTCTAAATAATCCTTGGCTTAAACTGAAAGATAGAAGGTAAGATAAAAACCACTTAGAAATTAGTAACAATTGACAATCATCACTTAGAAATTCTGTTAAAAAATATTTAGCGTATATTTGAGGTTGAAAGTATTAATATTAAAGAAAGAGAAACCATAGAAATAACTTCAAGAGTGAGAAAGTAAAACCCAATGAATTTGAAAATATAAAATCTGTATTATATATAAATAAGAAAGAAATTAGCTTGGTCTGTGAATTTCCAATATGGTGTAAAAGAGGGAAAAACATAAAAAGTATACTTTCAAGTATTCACAACATAAAACCTAAAAAAGTCTACATGTGTATATTCAAATAAAATCTTATAATCTTATCATAAATGGGAAAAATAGAACACAAGTGTCATAATATTGAAATTTATACGTGCAAAAAATTTAAATTTATAATGCTACTTGAAAATCTTACCATCTCCGCAATTTTTGTAATGACCCCTTACTGTTTCATTTATTTCAAAGCATATGTTGTAAATTGAAAGCTGAATTTATCCTGTAAGGTGAACACCATGCCATATGAAATCTGTCAGTGATAGCAAAAATGAAAGAATTCGGTTTCACTTGTGAATGGAATATTAATACAATTACGCAGAAATCAGTCTTTCCGTATACACACACGTGCGTGCACACACACATAATTCTAAGAACAAAATGAAGAGCGAACTTTCCCAACCCTTATTCAACGTCCTAAAATCTTGTCTTCCTTCAGTTCCTCTGGGGAGGTTTCAAGTATTACAGAACATGCTGTTCCAAACTCTTCCATGTGGTTCAGCCTTACATGGCATTGTCTAGTCTGGCTCCTGTGTTTTGCTGTGTTGTAAGTGCTATGTTAAAAAGTCTGCTGGTCGCTGGGCATGGTGGAACAAGCCTGTAGACCCAGAGCTCTGATGGGCTGAGGAAGCACTGCTGTGAATTTTAGCCCAATCTGAACAAATGCATGGCTAGGTGAGATCGTGTCTCAAAGTAAAAAAAACAAAACGTTGATGAGGTAGTTCAGTGAGAAGTCTTTGCTTTGATCCATGCTACCCATCCCCCCATCCCACCTCACACGAACAGTATGTGCGCCAGATTTCCTCCCAGTGGGGTGCACAGCCTAGCGAAATGAGGAGAGCTGTAATTTTGCTCATGATTTCAAGGGGTTCAGTGCATGGTTTACTGGTTCCAAGGCACAAACATGATGGCAGAAAGGTGTGATAGAGCTGCTTAGTTCATGGCAGGTGGGAAGCAGAGCAGGGAAACAGCACCAGAGAAGAAGGGCGGGGGCCACATGCAGACCCCCACCAGGTCTGGTCTCACGACCCACCCAGACACACCCAGAGCTGCTTTAGGAACCCCCTGTGCAGATCCTAGAACTAGTCTGGTTGACAGCTAAGCTGAACCGTCAGTTACTTTTCTTTTGTTCAGTGTGTCTATAAATTCCCTTGTTACTCCATAGTCACTAATTTACAGATTTACACCTTAGTTAAGATGGTAATCACTTTCCAACAAAAATAACACGCATGTTTTTCAAATTAGATATGCAGAAGTGCAGAATTGCTGTACAATCTCTCGTGTAATTGGTTACGTATAAGATAGCAAGTCATCAAATTATACAGTGTTTTGTTTGCTTTCAAAATACATCAATTCGTGATTCCTTCTCACTTTTGCATGCTTTATATATTAATTTTAAATAAGTTACAGATTTAATATGTTGATCATGGAAACTTTAGGATTTATTTCCAGAACTGTTAGGTAAGCCCTGCAATGCTCACAAAGGCAGTAAACACTGGTGTGTAGAGCGCCTCCCAGACGTGCTGCAGGCGCTTGATCCAGTGAGTTGCAGCGTCTTCTGTAAGACATTGCCTCCACACTCTCCCAGACGCCTTTAGTTCTCAGAACGAGTCATTGTCAATCTGCCCCTTGTTGGTGGCAACATTTTTATACCAACAAACATAGCTTCTTGTGACACATGGTTGCTGCCTAGTGTTTGCTGGACAGAGAGATTCCATGAAAACTGCGCCCGGCTGAAATATGGGAATTGAATGTGCTTCGTACAGTGAATGAATCTCAGAACACCGTAGGAGCCCACGGGGCCACTACCAAGTGTGGCTCACTCCAAAGTCTCTTGAACCACCAGGTACCACTAGGACACGGAACCATCCAGTCTCAAGGACAAGCAGGAGGGTCGCCGTCTGGCAGCATCCTGAGACACAGACAGCCAAACACACCTGCCCCTGCTTCCAGACTCTTGGCAAAGTGTCTTTGAAAAGGTCTCCACATGTGATCAAAATCATCTAAGCAAACTGACAGCTAGAAGAATTCTCAAGCTCTGGTCAACAGGAAAAATAAACTAAAACTTTTATGAACAGCTACCAAAGTAACACAAATAGCCCTAATAAGACAAGAAAAAAGAATATTGTCTGTCTACCTGTTTCTATTTGGAAATACCAAGATAAATGAGAAACAGACTACTTTATATGTTCACAAAGTTGGCTGATTAGAAAACCTTCATACAAATATCACTCAATACATGAACTGTTCAATATGACAGCAACGCAAAAATGTAGCTAGTCCAAGTTAAGGGGTCCTTTACATAAACAATACATACCGGAATGGAGAGACCTACAGGAAAATTGTAAAGTAAATCATCATACTTTCTAATAATATGTTGAAATGAAAATAGTTGGGGCATATTTAATGAAGTAAAATACAGTGTTAATTTGATTTTTGCCTTTTAATATGGATACTAGGAAATTTTAAATGGCTATATGGCTATACTCTGACTCATGAAATAGCATAGGTTTATATAATATAATTTAAAAGAAATTAGGTGATATGATAGAAAAATATTTCCTCTTACAAAAGCAATGTGAAGTCTACAAAAGTCTAACAATAAAGCATAAGATAGTATAAGATAACTAGGAAAAATATTATTAAAATTACAAACTTTTATCTTGGGCAGAAAGAAAGAGATAAAGACTGATTGACAACAGAAATGATTAATACTCTTCCTGAATTGAAACCATAGTTCCTGACAGAGAGTAATGTGACTTCCACTGCCTGGCACTCTGTCCAGACTGCCAACAGCACATTATCACTGTTACGCGGAAATGCTCAGTGGGTAGATGTGATACAGTTTTCATAAAAAAGTCTTGTGAGAGAAATGAACTATTTTAAAATGTCTTAGAATTTCATGAGGAAAGCCAAGAAACTGTTGATAAATCACAAAACTAAAGACTGATATTTCCTTGTTTCTAGACCAAAACTGAGTGCCTATAAATATCAGAAAATACAAGTGGTATTTTAAATTGGTGGGAAAATAAGGCTTAATTATTATTCAGCAAAATATCTAATCATACACATACTGAACAATACAATTTTTTCTCATAATTTGCACATGATAAACCCAAGGCACAAATATTTACAGATGAGTGGGTCCAAAATTATTTAAAGTAACCTAAACAATTTAAAAATATTATCATGGTGAAAGGAAGGCATACTATGTTTTTCTCTGTAGCTTTTTTTAAAATTTTTTTTTGTATTTTCAAGAGAAAAAAATTAAAAACAAGATAATGTAACAATGGTCAACGCATTGTGTATTGTTATCTTTAAATTAGTTATTCAGAGTACAGGATATTGGCATTTAATTGTCCAAACAATATTAGCACAAACCTTTCTTTTCAATGAATAAGAGAAAGTAATAGTATAACTATCTTTGTATATATATATATATATATATATATATATATACACCCAAATCCAAACTCTATAGTTTGGTTTTTGTTTTTCATTTTTGCTTTCCCCTTCCTTCTTTTCTCCATTTCCACATCCCAGTTTCTCGTTCCTTTTGCACTTTCTTCCCATTTTATAATATCTATTGAACATTTTGGATCTTATTTACTCTTTCAACTTCTCATACTAGGGAGATCATTTAGCTATGAAAGTCTTTATGACTAAATTGTACTCTATTGTGTAAAAATAGCACATCTTTTTATCCATTCCTTGGTTGATGGGTATTTGAGTTGTTTGCAAAATTTAGCTATTACAAATTGTGCTGCTATAAATCTGGGTGTACATATATCACTGTGGTATGACGTTTTTAATTCTTCTGGGAAAATACCCAAAAGGGAGTAGCTGGGTCAAATACAACATCCAATTCTACTTTTTTGAGGGCTCTCCACACTGATTTCCACAGTGGTTGCGCCAGTCTAGACTCCCACCAACAGTAGAAAAGGGTTCCTTTTTCCTCACAGCCTCTCCAGCATTTGTTACTGGTTGATTTCCTGATAATAGCCATTCTTTCCAGGATAAGATGGAGTCTCAAAGGTGTTTAAATTTGCATCTGTCAAGTGACCAGTGATAGTGAAATTTTTTTTCATATATTTATTTGCCTTTTATATTTCTTCATCTGAGAAGTGTGCATTCATCTCAGATGCCCAGTTTTGGATTAGGTCTCTAACTTTGGGAGGTCTAGTATTGTTGAGTTCTTTATATGTTCTCCATATGTTGTCTAAGGAAGAGAAGGTAAACATTTTCCCCCACATTGTGGATTGTCTTCTCACTCTGCTGGTAGTTCCTTTTGTTGGGGTAAAGAGAAAGAGATCCAGTGGTTGATTCTTTGGATAGATCCTGTGCAAGTGGGGTTTTATTCATAAAATGTTTGTCTATGTCTTCAAGAGTTTTACTTATTCTATCTTTCAGCAGATTTAATGTTTTTGTTTTAGTATTTATACCTTTGATCCATTTTGAATTTATTTTAGTGCACAGTGAATGATATGGGTCCAGTTTTAATCTTTGGCATGTGCACATCCAGTTTTCTAGCACTGTTTATTAAAGAGGCAATCTTTCAGTGAATGTGTTTGACACCTTTGTCAAAAAAAGGGTAACTGCTTATTTTTCTCTCATTGCTGAGACAAAATGCACGATGCCCAAAATGAAGAGAATAAAGGTTTATTTGGCCCATAGTTTTTGAATGTTTCAGTCCATATTCAGCTGGCTCCAAGGCCAGGCTCCAAGGGTGGCACATAAGAGAAGGCAACAGTTCCTGGTAATGGAAAACAGCACAAGCAGCAGAGCGAAAGAGGAGGCGCACGGAGAGAACACTCTTTCTGTCCCTGTATTATATATAGGCCACACCCATTTGGGAGTAGCATTCACACCATAATCCCAGCGCTGGACTGTGAGTCATTCACAAACTCTAGAAGCCTGTCCCCAAGACTGCATGTGGCTTCTGGGGGACACCCAGACTCAAACTATAATACTAAGTATATCTGTAGTTATTTTTCTGTCTTCTAGTATGTTCCACTGATCCTCAGTTCTGGTTTGGTTTTTGCCAGTATGATGTTGTTTTCATCACTAGCTTTATAAAATAATTTCAAGTCATGGATTGTGATGCTTCCTACCTTGCCTTTGTTGCCTAAAATTGCTTTTTCTATTCTAGGTTTGTTCTGTTTCCAAATGAATTTTGAGATTGTTTTCTGTAATTCTGTGGGATTTGAATAGGACTTGTATTAAATCTGTGTAACAGTTTTGGAAGTATGATCATTTTCAATATATTGATTTTCCCTACCCAAGAGCAAGGGATATCTTTCCATTTTCTGCTGTCCTTTTCAATCTCCTTTTTCAGAATACTATAGTTTTCAATGTAGAGGTCTTTTACACCTTTCATTAGATTAACTGCTAGGTGCTTCAGTTTTTTGGATGCTATTGTGAAAGGCTTTTCCCTGATTTCTGTCAGTGAATGTATTATTCATACATAGGAAGGCTATTGATTTTTAAAATGTTGACTTTGTATCCAGCTATGCTACTGAATTTCCTAATTAAATCTAACAGTTTTTTAGTGAAGTTTTGAGATCTTCTATGTAGAGTATCATGTCATCTGCAAATAATGATAATTTAACTTCTTCCTTTCCTGTACTTATTCCTTTTATTCCTTGCTATTGTATAATTGCTCTGGCCTAAGTTTCCAGGGCTGTGTTGAATAAGAGTAGACAGTGGGCATCCTTGTCTTGTTCCTGATTTTAGAGTGAAAGCTTTCAGTTTTTGTCCATTTAGTATGATGTTGGCTGTTGATTTGTCATAGATGCCTTTTATCAGATTGAGATAAAGACTGTCTATTCCAATGTTCTGTAGAGTTTTCATCATGAATGGGTGCTAGACTTTGTCAAAAGCTTTTTCTGTATCTATTGAGATGATCATGTGATTTTTGTCTTTGGCTATCTTTATATGATGTATTACATTTATTGATTTGCATATGTTGAATCATCCCGGCATCCCTGGGATGAATCCCACTTGATCATGGTGTATATGATGATTGTACATGTATGTACATATACACATGATAGTGTATTTGACAATTTGCTGCATTCTGTTTGCCAGTATTTTATTGAGGATTTTTGCATCTATGTTTATTAGGAAGATTGGCCTGCAATTCTCTTTCTTAGTTGGGTCTGTCTCTGGTTTTGGTATGAGGGTAATGCTTTTTTCCATGAATTAATTTGGGAATATTGCTTCACTTTCAATTTCATTAAAGAGTTTGAGAAGTAGTCATGTTAGGTCTTCTAAATTTCTTGTGGGTTTCAGCAGTGAATCTTTCTGGGCCTGGGCTTTTCTTTGTTATCACTGATTGATATTGGTTTATTTGAGATTTTCTTTTTTTTTAATTTAAAGAGAAATGAAACAGGAAAAAGGTAGAAATATTACAGAATTTCAAGAAAAGAAGATAAACAGTAAGAAATCACTAGTTGATAAATTACATATTGTTCTTTTAGAAATAGTTATTCAAGTTACAGAATTAAAGCACACAAAGTGGACACTCAAGCAGTGAGAGTGCAAACAGATCTGTTCAACAATCCAACAAGAACCTAGAAATATGGTCATCAATCCCAGACACCTAAACATACATGCAGCTATATCTTTTATAGCGCTTCCTATTTCCTCTTTTTTTACAATAGCAATTATACTTTTTAAAAATTTTATTTAAAGAGAAGGAAAAAAAACAAAACAGAAAAAAGGGTAGCAACAATACAGAATTCTAAAATAAAGAAAGAAAAAGGAGAATGAGAAAAAGCCCCACTAAGAAATCAGTAATTTATAAATTATGTACTGTCATCCTGGATGTAGTTGTTCAAGTTACAAAGTTAAAGGGTTAATAGTAAATATTCAAACAGTCAGACTAAAAACAGTTCTGCTCAAAGATCCAACAAAGGCTCAGCAATATGGTCATCTATTTTACACACTCGAACATACATGCATTTATATTCCTTAGAGCACTTTCTTTTCCTCTCTTTTTTACAATAGCAATTACACATTTTGGTTTTATTACACTTGTAGTTCTTATTTACTTTTTCCACTAGAGATACAATATGATGTTTATAAATATGATTCTTATTTATTTCACTAATGAGGTTAGTCTGAAGTTGTCTCCATTTGCCTATGAAGGCCTCAAGATCATCCTTTTTATAGCTGAGTAATATTCCATTGTATAAAAATGCCACATCTTTTTCATCCACTCTGCAGTTGATGGGCATCTTGGTTGTTTCCAGGATTTAGCTATCACAAATTGTGCTGCTATGAACATGGGTGCACATATATCACTGTGAAATGAACTTTTCAGTTCTTTTGGGAAAATACCCAGGAGGGGGATAGCTGGATTGAATAGGGCTTCCAATCCTAGTTTTCTGAGAATTCTTCATATGGATTTCCATAATGGTTGCACCAGTCTACATTCCCACCAACAGTGGAGCAGTGTTCCTTTTTCCCCCGCAGCCTCACCAACATTTGTTATCAGTTGATTTCTTGATGGCAGCTATTCTTTCCAGAGTAAGGTGGAATCTCAGTGCTGTTTTAATTTGCATTTCTTGAATGACCAGTGACGGTGAACATTTCTTCAAGTATTTATTTGCCATTTGTATATCTTTCTCTGAGAACTGTGTGTTCATCTCAGATGCCCATTTTTGAAGAGGGTCTTTGAATTTGAGGGGCTTGATGTTTTTCAATTCTTTATATATTTGAGATTTTTATATCCTTTTGATTCAGCTTTAGGGTCCATTGTGGCTTCACCCTGTTTGTTCCTACTTGCATGGATTTGAGACTTTCCTTTTTTTGATAAGGTTGGATAAGGATTTGTCAATTTTATTTAATCTTTCAAAGAAACAACTATTTGAATCTTTGCTTCTTTGTATCAGTTTTTAGTCTCCAATGCATTAATTTTTGCTCTGATCTTTATAATTTTCTTCCTCATATGAGCTTTTGGCTTAGCCTGCTCTTCTTTTTCTAGAAGTTTGAGGTTTACCATTAAGCTGTTTATTTACACTTGCTCAGAAAGACATACTTAAACATCATATAAATATTGTAAGTATAATAGAAAAAATAAAAAGGAAATGCATGAAAGAGAGATGCAGTGGCACACATCTGTAATCCCAGCACTGGAGGCTGAGGCAGGAAGATGTAGAGCTCAAGCCTGGCTTGGGAAACTTAATAAGAGAAACTGTCTCCAAAAACATTTTTTTTTTCTCAAAGGGCTGAGGTTGTAGCTCAGTGTGAAGGCCCTGGCTTTAATCTCAATACTGGAAAAGCAAGATAAAACAAATCAGGGGTAATGAAATCAGACTTATTGCCCAAGTCAGGGATAGAGTGGGAAATACAAATTTGTGAATGCTAAGGACCAGGAAATTGACATTTATCAGCATTCACCAAATTAGCGCTCTACCTGGAGAAGCAGTAGACATCAGGATAAGACCAAAGGTGGTGTCACAGAGGAAATGTCACAACAAGCTGTGAGTTAATTGACTGCACTTCCTGCCTTACGCCAGTTCCCTCCGATGGCAAACTATGACTGAAGGACCTTGATGTCTTGGTCTGGCATAACTGCAGCATGGTGTGCACAGAAATATTTACCTTCTCTTCATGAGGACCAGGGTGCGTAGACTGAATTTTAGTTTGTGGCACGAACAAATGTCTTCCCGCTGAACATGATTTTTTGAATTATTTTGAAATGTCAGCTCTTAAATGACACAGCTAGTCACCTCTAAGTAACAAAATTTAATATTAGATTTGATTTCCAATTACATTTTGTGTGTTTCAGGTTTTCACCTCAGAAAGGATAATATTGCTCTGCAGAAGTTAGACACTCTCACCTACTATCCAATTGCTTTGACGTGCCTGTTCCTTTGAACAAAAATCTCTTTAAATGCTCTTTTGATATATGAGCTTGCAGTTGCTGTGAAATTACTCCTAAAAATGAATTGCTGATGAGGGCTTTGGACTTTGCAAAAAGTAGTTATTTTGATACATTTGTTGACATTTTCTTGATAGGCAAGGAATAAGAATTAACTTGAGAAAAAAAAAGGAATTTTTTTGTGAATATACCCAAGTAAACAGCAGGCAACAATCATTTTCCAAAGCAGGGAAAATCTTCTGAGGCCTGGCTTTCGCCTTGCTCTCAGGTGCCCCTTCTGTCATTATGATGCCAATTTAGAACGTGGCCATTGAAGATTTTAAAGGTCAGGCTTAACATTAATAAGTGAGCACAAACAGAGATTTAGAGAAATCCTAAGGTCCCTCCTTCTATACTGATCTGCTTCGACTGAACTGAGATGGAACTCAAAAACAGCTGCCTAGCTTATGAACGAGGACTACTTCAATAATTTTCTTGAGGGTAGTTGGTAGGATCATCACTGATTTAAACACCTTAGAGGTCAAAACCTTCTAGTGCAAAACCTCCTTTTCCCTCTTCTGCACCATTGCTGTTGTCTGGCTAGTGGAAGGTAGAGTTCTCTGACACACAGTTCTTAGAAGACTGTTTCTTTTTATTTTGACAATAAATATATTACATCACGTCATACACTATCTTCATGTAATTGAAGGAAAATATGTACATCTGTCTCCTTCTTATTTTGTCAATGATTGATATTTGATTCTTTTTTAAAGGAGAATGTTAACATCCTTATTTTTTCTAAATCTCTCCTTTCTCTCTGTGCTCTTGGGTCCTACCACTTCCCTTAACTGTTGAGAACAATTACAGGCTCTGTTATCATAAACACACTTTTCCTGCCCAAGTTATAAATGTATTTTGAAAGCAGTTATTCTATGAAGACACTTCTCTGCGGTGCGTGTCCCTCCGGGCCACGGCAAGGACACATAGGTATTTTTACTACATTTACATTCCCAAGAGACCCACTGTTGTCTCCACTTTTCTTCTGGGTCCCCCTGTTCCCCAGCATCTGTCCTTCTCTCTCACACCTGCCGGTCACCTGCTGCCCAGCCGTCCATCCTGTGGGGGACTGACCTGCCCCGTCCTCCAGGGTTGCGGAGGTCATTTCCAGGTTTTCTTGCCTTTCTGTTTTTGCTGTTTCCCCTTTTGACAAAAGGGGCACACATTCCTTTGGAGCCAGTGTTGCGTCTGGATAGTACCTTTATTTTATGCTTACACTAGCTGGGATAGTTTAACTTTTTTATTCATGAGCTGTTTTACATCTGTGTTGCTCCATCCACCCTAAAAAGCACATTCTATTTTCTGTACATTTTTCTTCATTTTTAGATTTTGTTCTGTCAGTCTTAAATTTTTATATTTAGCTATTGGGTCTCCTGTGTTGGATTTTTGAATCTTTTTATCTTCTCTCATCTTTTCCTGGTATTTGTCATTGTCCTAATTTATTAGAAGAAGACTTCTTTTTCTTATTGCTGTTATTTGTTCTTTTTATTTTAGCCCCACAATAATTTCCAAGAACTCTAATCCCTTTCATGAGGAATTTCCATCACAGTTTGTGGATGTTGTACTTTTTTAAACCTCTGTAAAGATTCTACTGTCTGCATTATGATCTTTCCCACGGAATGTCTGTGGCCTCACTGTGACAGTCCCTTCATGTTAAGAGAGGGCTAGGAGGACTTTTACTGGGGCACTGAGTGTTAGGTGCACAGGGCTCCTGGGCCTGGGCGTCTTCATTTTACGATGCTTGGGTTGGAGCTTGTGTCGTGACGGGAACCCTCACCCATGGAACGTCACTGGAGCCAGGTCCTTTGTGCAGGGTCCTCAGGGCCTCTGTCCTGCAGATCCCTAGCTGCTGACTCATGAATGAGGCCCACAGGGCCCAGCAGAGGCACGCTCTGTGAATGCCTTTGTCCCAGCCTGTCACGCGTGTGGCCTCGTGTGTTGTACCTTTTCATGTGCACAGCACTCTTCCACCTCTGAGGGTGTCACGGACTGACCTGGGGTGCGGTCACCCTTCTTACCCTCCAGGCCCAGTGCTTCCAGATCCTCTGTACTCTTGGCTTCCTGTCTGGACCCCTGCAGTTTCCCAGCAGTTGGGAAAACTTCTTGTAATGCATTTTCTTTATCAATCTCTCTATTTGCTATGGCTTTATGATCTTTTATCAATACTTATATTTCAATGGAGTCCCATGGAAGAAAGAAAACTCATGCAGATGGTCAATCGGAAGTTACCCTAGAGATTTTAACTTCTATGCTAATATCCCGCCTGACCCCAAGTGACTGGAGAGATTCTCATCTTTTCAAATGTCCAGAGTAACCATTCTTTTTCTCATTCTCTAAATGTCTGAAAATACAACATAAAGATTGTTATCTCACTGAAAGTAAGCAGTCCTTTAGCTTTTGCAATGATTTAAAATGCTTCACTTTGTTTTAAATGGAATTTCCTCGAACCTCTCTCAGCTGATTAAAATAGGTTTGCTGACTTCTAAAACCAGCAAAAACAAAGGCTTTTGACAGGAAATCCATGTTGCATGCTGGAAAACACGAGCTTTTGCTGCTGAGCATCAACATTTCTGGAGTTCATGTTTGTTCCCAACATTCAGCTCAGCCCGGAGCAATGTGAGTAAAGAGCAGAAGGAAACATGTACACACGAGTCCTTTCTGTGTAGTCAGATCCTGGGCTTCAGGCGGGGATAGCTCCTGCCACCTGCCACCCACACTGAGGCTGCCCTTTACCTCTGTCTTTGCCTGTCTTTGTGGACTTGCGGAGCAGTGCTTCAAACTGTCTCAGGAGCACTCAGAGCATTTTAACACATGTAGAAAATGGAAATAACTAGCTTGCAAAATATGATTATTACTCCCAACCACTGTAATTTTTCCCCTTCATGATCATTGTAATTTTTAGTGCATAACAGCAAGGACATTACATGATTATCACATGGCTGTTTTCCTTGTGATTTCACCCTCGAATGCCTGAAACATTGGTTCTTAAATATTCTACATAATCTAAACCTCTGTTTCCCTGTTTCCTACAGAATAGTGGCCAATATTTTGAAAGAAAATGTACTTTCAAAAGAGTATCAAATGAGTTTAAGCTTTTAGTTTAAATTAACTAAAAGGTATAACCCAGTGGATTCTGGGTTGAATTTTAATTGTCCTTTTCAAGATAGCTGTAATTTTCTGACTTTAGGAAAACTACAAAAATAATTTTACTATTGAAATATATTTTGGAATATCTTTCTACTTAAATATATATATAAATATAGAACAGTTCTTATCTCCATGATAGTTGGTAGGATATGTTAGTGGAATTGCTGATTTTAATAATTACTTATATTGTTTAATGAAGAAAAGAATGATGAACTATGACCAAAAGAACAAATTCACGGCTCAAGAAAGTCTGAAGTCCAGAATGCATTAGCACAACTCAAACCACTTGAGTGTTTCCTTCTCCTCAGTTAACTTTTCCTGTGTATCTTTTTGTCTTTTCTAATATATGTGAATATAACCATGTATATTGTTTTGCATATCCTTAAGATGTATCTGAACCATGCTTGAGGTCTGTGCGATGCCACTCGTGAAAAATCTGCCTTACTCAATGTTGTAAACCAGCTTATTGATGACATGATGCAGACCCAGTGTTCCTTTCAAAAGGATTTAATCTGAAAACTGTATTGTTACCTCTATTAATCTCATAAAAAGTGAAGTATTCTGCAGTTCCTATAGGACATAAATATATGTAAAGCAACCATAAGCCCTAGTCCATTAAAGAATAGAAGTAATTCATTATATTTTCGTTTCACTTACAGTTTCACATATATTCTTATTTTTCACCTTGTTTACTTGCAATGTAAAAATCAAATAGTAACATGAATATGCATGATATTTTAAGTTCATTGAAATATGAATGTGAAAGCTTAAGTTTTAACAATTATAATGATTTAGAAAATCCTTTCAAAGCTTTCATACTTCTTCTTTCTGTTCAAAGGCTTTAGAAAAATGAGTGGGTGTCCCAAGAATGCAAGCTTAGCTTACAAAATACTGTTTCCAAAGAGGACCTCTTTTCCAAATGCTAGCGTAGAGGGACTCAGAGTGTTATTCAAAGCTGTGCCCTTGGGACCACTTGCCAGGCTTATCAGGACAGGCATGAGGCTGAACCCTGACATTAGAGGGCAGAGTGGATACAACAGGGAAACAGGCTGAGATCCCTGTGACCCCAGGAAGAAGGGCTGCAGGAAACTCCTTGTCCTCCCTGGAACTGGCTGGAAAAGAAAGTAGGATTAGAGATGCCCCTCTGAGGGTGCAGGGTCCTCAGGAACGGCTGGGGAAGTGGTATCAGGGTCACGTGGTGGCGTGATGATATGAACAATTGGAAACTGACCACAGCTGCTTATGGTACTGGATGACTCTGGCTTGCACTCTCGGAGAGCTCAGTTTGGACTGAGGACTATTAACCTGCTCCTTCATGGGCAAAGACTCCTGGGTGGATGCTAACAGGATTTATCTCTGGCTCTGGACAGGAACAGGAGGCCACATGACGGCCTGGGAAGACCCAGCAGGGCTAGAGTAGGAGACAGCAGAGGGCTTCTGACAGATGGCACCCTAGAATCTGGCATAGTTTCCCCACACTTTATTATTTTTTCTGTAACAAGTTGCTAGTCTAGGAAAACTTGAGAGATAAAATATTCCAAGTCACTGATAAAATGATCAAGTCTAATTGAATCTAATTAAATCTCTCATAAATTCTTGCAATTATTAAAAAATGGAATGTTTTCAAATGTTTAAAATTTTACAAAGTGTAAGGCAGATGTCTTATTGAATGGTCTAAGGTATTTAAACTGAAGGTGTGAATTATAAATGCTATAAATACTGAGGTAGGGTTCTTTTCTGCGATCCCCAACTCCATCCCTTATTCAGTAGGAAGCTCATTCATTGTGGCCCTTTGATGGCTCAGCAGACTGGCTGATCTTCAGGAGTGCGGTGATCTGTTCTTTGTTCACGTGAGTTTCTCTGGAGAAGCTGTTCCACGCTGAGGGAGAGATAATCTAACAGCTCGGAGAGAAACAAACTTACTTAATACTGCATCCCTTCAGCACTTACTGAAGATTTTAATACTAACTACACTGTATCCCCGATTCCATGAGCAGCTCAGGGAGTTGCTGTGTTATAATAAAAATGACTGACATATCAAATTGTCCATCTTGATTTATCTAAAACAAAGAAAAATGAGCTCAATCCTTTCTTCCTTCCAAACTTGCCCACTTCCTCTAACATGGACATCCATATTTGCAGTACTGTGTAAACCAATTTGGGATTCACCTTACATGTCTCCCTTTGACTTAACACACATATCTAAAGACATCTTTGTTCTTGTTTATTTTCCATCTGAACCTCCTCAAATTCTGCCTAAGTGTTTTCTTCTCATCACCACTCACAGTGGAGACCTCAGCCTCTCCTGTGAGATTTTAATCATTGGCTCTGTGTTGGTTACTTTTCTCTCATTGCTGAGGCAAAATACCTGATTCCCAGAATTAAGAAAGAAGAAGTTTATTTAGCTCCTAGTTTGTGGAGGTTTCAGTCCATAATCAGCTGGGTCTAAGGCGGGGGGGGGTCTCATGGCAGAGAACAACAGTTCATAGCAGCAGAAGACAGCAAGAGCAACAAGAGCGAAAAGGGAGGAGTGCAGAGATAAGGCTAACACAAGTATTTATACCAGCACTTATCAAACAGCAAGCCCTCAAATCCGGCTTTCTTTCCCCTTGGTAGCTTCCTTCATTTCTGAGTTCTAAGTGTGTGGTGGAATGAAGAGAATGTCCCTCTTACTCCTCTTCCCTGAGAGTGGGTTACAGTCAGTTTCCCTTGAGCATAGGGACAAGAAAAGATGAGTCAGGCTTCTATGACATAAAGAAGCCGGGCAGTGTCCCTCAGAATTGAAGGTAAGTGCCGGTCCAGTAACTTTGCAAGTACTGCCCACGCCTCTACTGTTTGTTTCCTTAGTTTCAAACCTCCACATGGATCTTTGTGTACGCCGACCTCATTGTGCAAACTGCCTTTCAGATTCTTCAATGCTTTTTCCACCTACAAAACTGTGGTTCTGCCACTTTTTTTGCTTGAAGTTCCCAACTCCACTCTCCTCCAGCCATGGCTTCTACACACACAAGCACACACGCACACACATATGCACACACACGCACACACATGCACACACACGCACACACATGCACACACACACATGCACACACACGCATGCACGCACACATGTGAACACACGCGCGCACACACAGGCGCGCACACACAGGCGCGCGCGCACACAAGTGTTTCTTACGGTGACTCCTTGCTCTCCTGCTCTCCTGGCTTGACTCGGGCACCGCCACCCCTCACAAATAGGTAGGAGGTCCACGGTGATTTTTCAGCCTCTTTTATGTCTTTTAGCATCACATTTGCTTTATTTACTGGCCGTGCACTGTAATTAGTGTATCGTGCTTCCAGTGCACAAGATCAGCAATTGCAGTGTATATGTAAACAGGAGGTCTACATATGAGCTGTACCTTCAGAAAACAATAAGAATTTTCTATGTCTCAGAAGTTCCAAAAGAGCATTTCAGGCCATAGAAAGCAATTTCAGGGGACAGGACAATGCGGGAAATGTACCACCTGTTCTCTTGCTCTTATAATGAAACGAAACAGGCTCCTCTGTCCCTGTGGACATTATCCATCTGGACCTTCAAATTCACTCCGAGGCTGCTTCTGCAGCCCTCAAAAATTGGTATTTCACAGCTCCCTGGGGTCCACATCACGCTGCCTGGCCTTGCTTGTCACCGCTCTCATCTCAACGTGCGAAAAAGAGGAACGAGTGTCAATAAATCCGAACCTCTCGACTCAAACACAAATGTCAAGACCGTTCCGCATCACTGGTGGTTTGAATGCTGCACCTTGCTCATGCAGCCTGCGATGCTGGAGAGAACCAGCTGGGAAGGTCAGGATTTTCTTGTCAAAGAACATTCCAGGGAGCCCGAGCCCAGATTAGAGGAAAAGGGCCTCCCGCTTCTGCCTTAGGACCACAGACTAACTCATCTGGCTAAACAAACAGAACTCAAGATTCCTCTCTGAGGTTTAAGAGGATTTCCTGTGAGAGATGTTTTAGGAAGTCCATCAGCAAAAAGTAATTGTGTTTTCTGTGTTATACTTTTCACAGTCTCATTATGTTTATTTTGGTCAATGTTAGAGTACTTAGCATTGTTACTTTTATTTACTTATTAGAGAAAAAGAAAAACTATGTATCAGTGGGAGCAGAAGTGTTAGGCTGACTGTATGTCATGTCCTGTGTGCTCTTCTGTGGGGAAATTGAGTGACACAAAGGTAAGGTGTTCCTAAAGCTTCCTGGTGCTGTGCACCAACAAAGAACAAAACATGTTGTGATTTGAGAAAAGCAGGAATGAAATAATACTAAGTTCCTGGCTTCCATTAGCAACTCCAGGGATGTAAGAATATCATGTTACTTACTCTCCACCTGCAGCATGCATGGGTGTTCAACACTTCAACCAACGCTACTGTTTTACCACATTTAGTGCAGAATGGTTTTCAAGGCATAAGAAACTGCAGGGGTACATCGAGTGCCCTGCCTGCCCAGTCACATCCCCTACCGCGTTCTGTAATGTAGACTGTCACTCTTGGGCAGGTAGGAAAGGGAGCTTTGTTTTGCTTGTACAGACTTCACTTAGGGCTGCCTTTATCGTATATTAATATTCCCTATAGGGATATAATTCATGGGCTCTTCTTTATCCTTGTGGTATTTACTTTACTCTGGACTCCATTACACTAGTCATAGCTGATTGGGGTATAAAATGTACCCATCAAGGCTCATTATGAGGAAGGCTTGCTTGCTGATGGGCATTTGGGAAGCAATTATATCATCAGGACTCTAACTTCATCTGTAGATTAATCTACTCGTGAGAATGCAACTTGATGACATTCTGGGGAGGTGGTGGAAATAGGAGTTGGCGTCTGGAGGAATGACCTGGAGGGTTATAGCTGGGCCCTGACCCTTCCTCTTTGGTGCTCGCTCTCTCTCTCTCTCCCTCTCCCTCTCCCTCTCTCCTCTGTCTTCTTCCTGGATGCCACTAGGTGAGCCTGTTTCCTTCAACACACCCTTCCACCATGATCTCCCTGCCTTACCACAGGCCTAATGCCATGGACTATACCCTGTGAAACCATGAGCCAACAAAACTCTTTCTTCATTTAAACTGTTTATTTCAGGAATTTTGACACAGTGATGAAAATCTGACACAATGGCTGTACTTTGTTTTTCCATGCAAATATTTTGTTACATTTGTTGTGTTTTAACATCTTATTGAAATTGTTAAACTAAGGAACATACTATAGTTCTTTTCATAAAACTGAGTCTTCTAACTCATTGTCATGCTGCACCATTCTTAGATTATTTTCTGTGACTTATGTTGATATCTGTGTAACTTGTTCTTCCTTAAAGACCACTGACATTATTGTGAATGACATTTATTTTTTATTATATGTTCTAGTGGATTATTTATACATGTAGGATTTTTTAAAATCCAGCCTATATCCATCATCTTTACTAAAATTCTTGCATATTAGTTTCATTTTTCATTTACTTTAATTTATTAATTTACATTTTTTAAGACAGGGTCTTGCTATGTAGTACAGGCTGGCCTTGGAGTTGCATAATTATGTAGCCTAGGCTTGCCTCGAACTCACAGAGAACCCCCTGCCTCAGCGTCAGGTGTGCACCCCCATATCTGGTTCATTTTTTTTTCTTTTTAAAGTACAATATTTTCACTAAAAGTTCAAGACTGGCAAGTTTTATGGTCTCAAAATGTGAAAAATATCTCTAGAAACACACAATGTACATTTCTAAGGTATTTGCTCCTAGTAACTTAAAATATTTTTCCTTTATCTTCTGCAGTTTAATATTAGTGATGATTACTCTCTTTTATATAAAACTGTACTTTTACTATTTCTCTGTGTTAGTTTTTATGTGAGGCTTAATAAGTTATAATTTATATACCGTAAAATTTGCACAGTATATAAATTCAGCATGTGAGATACAGTTGTCATTAGCATATTTCAAGGGTTGTATGGGCCTCAATTTGGAGGAACTTAATGGCCCTCAAGTGAAGTCCTGGGTCTTTACCAGACCTTCTTCCTCCTGCCCCGAGCCTCTGTGAACTGCTGAGCTTTCTGTGTGCCGTGTGTGGACCCTCCTTCCTAACTGATGCAAAGTGCGATTCTGCCCTGTGTGGTCTTCTGTTTCTGTCTTCACCTGGTAAAGCGTCTTGCAGGATCACTGTGACTGGAACAAATTCTTCGCATGGAGAAATTCTATCCCGCTGTACAGATGTGCAGTGTGTGGATGACTCATGGGCGGATGAACGTTAGAGTTTTATGCAGTTAGGCCTGGTGAAGGATGCTGTTAGGGACACTAGGTAAAGTGTGCTCGTGGTTTCACTTCTCTCAAGAGCACACACCGGATGCAAAACTGCCGGGTCTTATGGCAGTTACGGTCGCATTTTGTGTTGGTCATTGGAAGGAGGGAAGGACTTTCTCAGAGTAGCTGCCACAGTTTACGTTTCCACCAGAAATCTACTTGAATTCAGGTTTCTCTGCATCATTTATGTCTTTTTAAAAAAAATCTTAGCCATTGTAAACAATAATAAATCCTGCCTGTTTTGGTTTTTATTTGCATTTCCATAATATCCAATGCTATTGAACAGCTCTGCGTGTGTACAATGACCATTCCTACGACAGCTGTAAGAAACGTCCATTGCTTTGTCGTTTGGTAGCTGAATTGTTTACTTTTTTGTTGTTGGGTGGTGGAAGTTCTTTATGTAACTCCTCCATTCGTCTTCACAGTGAGCTTTGCTGACTGTGGGACTCTGGTGGCTTTCGTTCTTTCCCAGCTGTGACGGTGTCATCCTGTGGTGCTCTGCCCTCTGCGCTTTCTGAGAAGACAGCTGATAACCTTTCTGAGGATCCTTTGTGTGTGATGACTCAGGACTTTTTTCTGTGATGTTTTTCCAAAATCTCTTTTTGCATGTCTTTTGACAGTTTGTAATATATCTGTGTGAGGGTATCTTTTTATTTATCTTACAGTTCATTGAGTTTTTAGGGTGTATAACTTCATGTTTTTCAATGAATTTGGTGAGTTTCCAGCTACCATTCTTAAGATGTCACTTGCATTCTCTCCTGTCCTCTTAGAGGCTCAATTATGGCACCAATGGTGCCCCACAAGTGTGTGAGGCTCTGCTCAGTTTTATTCCTTTTTACCTTTGTTTCCCAAGTGGTGTCATACAAACCCTGCTACCTTGGACTTTATCATCCTTTGCTCTGCCTGCTGAAATTTGCTAAAGCCCTCCAGCAAATCTCAGCACCATGTTACTCATGCAGTTCTCTTCACAGTAATTTCTATATTATTACTGTTATTCCATTTTAAGACATTGTTCCCATGACTTTAGTTAATTGTTTAGATATTTTGTCTCACTGATCTTTAAAGCTATTTATGACAACTGACTTGAATATTTTTCTATTATTATGTAAACTCCTTTGGGGAGATTTTAACTTACTGCTCCAGTTTCCTTTTCTCCCTTTGTGAATCTTCCTTCTCCTTTCTTTGTTTATGCCAGACTGTTTGGAAAACTAAACATTTTAAATAATACAGTGCAGCAACTCTGGACCTCTCGTTCAGTCACTACCAACGCTGAATGTCGTGTGCTGTTTTCTGTGTGACATTCCTGGAATAAGTGACTCAAGCAACTGCTTCTAAGATAACAATATGTAACTGATCAACTACTGATTTCTTGCTGTTTTGTTTTTGAAATTCTGTACTATTTCTACCCTTTTTTTCTGTTTTGCTTTTTTTCTCTAAACAACAAAATAATTATCTAATGTATGTACTGCTCCCCTGAAGTGCTCTCCCTGTTTTCTGTGTGATCAGCTAATTATTACAGATTTTCTTAAATATCTTCAGCCACTAGGACAACATCTTTGTCCAACATCTGTGTGTTAGCGAGCGGAGCCCTCAGGACTTCAGAAGTTGGTAACTCCACCAGGGACCTTATGTCTCACCTCTGAAAACCAGTGTCCACCGGAAGTAGAAATGACACCCTGTCCTCTAAGTGTGCACGGTCTCTCCTATGTGCATATCATTCTAGATGCCCAGCGATATGCAGGACTGTGTCTCCAGAGCCAGCAGTGCTGTCTCTGCCCATGCTAAGTTTGTTGACCAACTCTTGTTTTTCCCAGTTTTGCTGCTGCCCCAGATGATAGCAGTGCTAAGTGATTATTTCCGCAAACTCCCTTGGAACAGAGCTTTTCTCACTGAGCAAGCTCAGAAGTGAAAGAAAGTTGCCTGGTGGTGGGGGGGGCCAGGTTAACCCCTGCCCAGACAGTTCTCCAGTCTGGAACTTTTAAGGATTTTCAAACTCTTTCTGCCCCTTCCAGGGGCTGCTGGGCTTCTGGTTTTCATAGTCCTCTGGCTACTGGTTTTTGGTTTTTAAATTCTCCATGGGGCTGAGGAGAGGGATGGGGCTAGAGCTCTGTAAGATGGTCAAAGCTTGCTGATTCTGTCTTTTTTCTTGTATATATTCTTCTTGGATGGCCACAGGTCTGATTAATTTGTGAGATTCTGAAACAGTTGATCTTTAAAATGTTTACCAATGTTCTCATCAATTGTTTGGAGAAGCAGATGTTTGAGTCTTTACTATTTGGGATGTCTCTCTCTCTCTCTCTCTCTCTCTCTCTCTCTCCCCACCCCCATGGGTTTGCAGCTGGAATTTCAATGCAACACATCCTGATATAAATTATCTTTCCTTATCCTAGAGGTACCTAGAAAGTACTTTAACGCTGGTTGATATTTTCAATTCAAATTTTCTCCAGGGATATCTTTAATGATTGCTTCATTGGCATGGCTTTTTCCCTTCAACTTTCTCTACTTCTTTTGCTGCCTATTTGAGTTTTTAATCTATTTTTCATTCCTAGTCAGTGACATTTTCATGTCTATGTATAAGGCTTACTATATTCAATCTAAATTTTAAATATTATCTTCCAATTTGCCAACTGCATTATACAATAACTAGTTACTTGTATTGTTCATGATGATATTTAAAAACTTCCCTTACATTTCATTATTTTAAAAAACCTACCTGTAATATCAGTTTTCATCTTTTTCACAATCGCTTGTTTTTGAAAATGGAACTTCTTTGTTTTAAATTTTCTACCTCATAAAAAGCCATTCCGCATGGAACTGATTCCAGTCTGCTAGAGTCAATGACTTTTCCAAGCGTTGGTTGTGATCCTTGTGACTCTAGCACTGGATCTGGGGATTTGAATCTTGGTTCACCTTCAGAGAGAGAGAGTGATGGTCTGCTCTCCCTTGTCCTCGGCCTCGGCTCCCTTCCCCTGACAAAGCTTCGTAGCCTGCAGCCCTTACTGGGTCGCCGTCATCCCGTAGGCAGAGGACCCAGGGGATGTAGTCACTCAGCTGGGCACCGTGCCTCAACTGTCCCCGGGAGTCTGTGTGTGTCCTCCCTTGGCCTGGAGCTACTGTACTGGACAACCCTCCACTCTTGTCACTTTTCCAGGGATGCATATCTAAATATTAATGCTTTTCAGGTTCAGACATTAATCAGCTTTCGGAAGGTTTCCAATGGCAAATGATTTCAGTGTCTCTATGACAAAAAAATAAAAGTCCTGGTTCTCACTGATTTTTAGTCCCTGAGGACTCAGTGGCCAGTGGTTCTGTGTCGGGAGCCCGGGGAGAAGTTGGCCTCTGTGTCCTCAGCTCCTGCGTGAGAAGCCGGGTCACTGTTCTTCACATTTCATTGGCTTTAGCGGGTCACAAAGCCGAGGGTAACACCAGGAGCACAGGGAAATAGGTGTCCCTCCTCCGGGGGGTTGGTGACCGTTTCCCATAATGATCAAGGGTAGTGGACGACATTGTCCTGTTTTTGTTTTTCCATTTGTTTTTCCTATTACAGTTCAACGCTCAGTGACCACTTCCTCCCTCGGCTCACCCGAGCTCTGGGACTGTGGCTTCAGTGTGACAGTGCCTCTCCTCCAGGAATTCCTTTTGCTTTAACCCAGTTACCTGTTTGGTTTCTCATTTTTCTCTTTTGTATCGCATTGTTGTGTGGCTTAGGAGATGACTCAGATAACAATAAAGAAAGCACCTTATGCAGAAGGTATGCTTAAAATTTGGGGGAAGGAATGGAAAAAGATCAAAGTTGAGAAGCCCAAAATTTAATCCTCGGCGAAGTACTCCTTAGGGTTGGTGTTGATTTTAGAATACAGAATTAGCATCCCCAAATCTTTGTATTTTTCAAGACATTAACGTTAATTGATCAGGTAGAATTTCCATGTAATTAAAATGCATTCCTTGGCCAGAAACATTTCCTCGTTAGGATGTAGCGACTGATGCTTATTCAGCTGAGCCGGGCAAGTTTTGGTTTAATGAAAGCCCCATGTGTTAAAGTGTTTCCCCTGTTTACTCTCTAAAGGCTGAAGCCATTGTGACCGAACCCAGCGCTTAACAAGCAGAAGAAAGAAGATGGTGTGGGCCCTGCTGTGTGTCTGCTCCTAAGCAGTGAGCTTGCAGCCTGCTGGCTCTTGGCCAGGTCTGGCCACCTTTCCCTCAAATGTGGGGTGCCTGACCCAGGCCCCCATGCAGAGCCCTTGTGCTTTCCCAGAGCAGCCTGCCCGGCTCAGCCAGCTCTCCTTGGTGCTGGCACACGCCTCAGCACAGGTCGACCTTTAGTCCCAGCTGTGTGCTCTTCCCTGGAGCACATGTCCCCTGTGCAGGGAGTGACCCCAAAAGGAAGCAAACCTCTCACCTCTGCCGCTACCACATGTTCTCATCTCTCTGCAAACCACCGTGCAGAGCCAGGTGAACACCTTCACTAGAGCTGGCACCAAGAAACGGGAAATAACGCTCAGCTCAAGTGTGGAAATTCTGGACGGGAGGAAGGGAAGCCGCTTTGCCATAATGAATCTGATTTCTGAGAAAGTGTTCCTATTGTTTTGCAAAGATGACAGGAGAGGGCGTGCTAGAGCCATAGCACTAAGAAAGTGGCCTGAGGCTCCTTCCTCGCAGTGTGGAAGCCCAGAGGAGGGAGGGTGGAGGAAGGAGAGGAAGAGGAGCGGGGAGGGAGGAGTGTGCGTGCACACAGCTAACACGGAGAGGCCTGGGGAGAGGAAAGGTGGCAGGGACTTGATCTGGTTTTATGAACGGGCAAAGGCAAAGATAGAAATGTGAATGGACATTTTGTCCAGCGGGGGAAGCAGTGGAATAAGACCAAGTAAACGCCACAAGATTGCTTGAAGAGTCCAAGTCCTAGGTTGGGGAATGGGTTGGAATTATCCTGTGCGGCAGGAACTCGTGTGCTCTGCTGGAGAAAACCTGCTTTTACACGCACAGCGTTTCAGCCACATCAGCGTCAGTCGACCCATCACGTTGAATCTCAGGAATTTGGAGAAAGTTATCAATGGTGCTGGGACATACGTGTTAGGAATTAGAACCTAGGACTGAATAGATAGGAAGACTCTCTCCTTACACACTGGCAAGTTTCCATAAGAAAACTGTCTTTGTTGTTTTCTTTTGGTCTTCGAAAGTCGAGCTGACACAAGCCAGACGGAATGAAGGCCATCAACACAGTGCCAAGCCCTCCAGCGATGAACTGCAGGTGTCAAGCTGCGGCACTGCAGGAGGGAAGGTGAATCACTGTCGCTGGAACCCGGAGGCCACAATTCCAGACTTCGTACCAATGGGAAATCGGAATATTCTGCCTTTTGTCAGGCTCCTGAGTGGTGGCCCAGAGTCAGATGTGACAGATAAATTCCTGACAAGAAAGCTCTTCACAGGTCTGTCGTGTAAAATGCTGGGTGGGCAGAGGACAGAAATGTCCTGGGGTGGGAACGTTCTGGAGGGTGGACATGTGTGCAGCCTCTGTGGCATCTGTTCTCCCCATGCGTTTTCTGTAGGTCATAACAGCGGGTGTGGATTATCCATTCCACGGGACACACACAGTTTAGCACTCGTGTGATTTATGATATCTCATGGGTTCTTTGTTTCTTTAAATTACTGAAGACTTTCATGCATTCACTGCATTGACCAGGAATGTGGAGAAAGCATTCCTTGCAGAGGGAAACTCCTTCCAGGAATGTGGAGAAAGCATTCCTTGCAGAGGGAAACTCCTTCCAGGAATGTGGAGAAAGCATTCCTTGCAGAGGGAAACTCTGCGGTTAGGTAATGGATTTAACTTGTTTCAAATGGCACCATAGAAGTAGCAATGATCTGTGTAAAAAGAAGGTGCTTAAGCCACTAGATGTGCCTATGATGAAGTTTTCCCCAGCACTGTTTATTTTTTACAGGCTTAATGTTTGTATTGGTCCATGCTTGCAGCACCCAACGCTTACAGGCCTGGGGTACAGTTGGTGCATACACGTAACACTGTCCTTTCTCCCCCACGCCGCTCCCATCCCTCCAGCTCTTGGTCCCCTTCCGTTTGAGAACGCTGTGTTTACAAACATGGAGTACTGCCCTGCCACGGAAAAGACAGGCGTGAGTCACCTGTAGGCAAATGGGCGCACCTGGAGACCACAGTGTTAACTAAAACCAGACACAGTACAGTAAACATCACATGGCTCCTCCGGTGTGAGAAACCCAAATTATAAATAAAGAGCAAAATACGAGACAGACAGTAGGTGGTAGGGAAATACTAAACCGCGAGTGTTTTTAAGAGAAACCTTTTTATTCCAATACCGTGTTGATATCACAGGTATTTACAGCATGCCTGGGTGTTGGGAGGGTGGGAGAGTATGCAAACCACTCACGACGACAGGAGGACTTGGCTCGTCACATGAGTAGCATCTCATATGAATAGCCAGGGTGCATGTCTGGAAGTCGAGGGGGGCGATGCAGTACCAAAAGATGGGTTTGCAAAATCTGACGGTGTTTCATATTTTTGGTTTTTTTTTTTTTTTTTTTTTTGTGGTACCGGGAATTGAACCCATGACCTCACGCTTGCCAGGCAGGCACTTATGCCACTGAGCTAAATCCCCGGCCCTGTCTCATATTTTCTAAATCAACTTAAGCCTACTTCTCATGGCCCATCTGCTTATGAAAACAAATATGCTGTTCAAGGTAATTAAGTTGGTAAACCCAGATTTAATGGCCTAAAACTAAAAAACTGCAATTACAGCAAAGGCTCCAAATCTTGCATAGTTTATTGATTTATGATGTTTACTCCTATATATTGCTCTCAAGTGGAAACATATTCCTCAGGTCCTGACCCTGTGAATCACCAGGCTAATGAGCAATATAGAAAGACCGTGTACAGAGTGGTTCTATCCACCAAGCTCCTCATGTGTGACCCTGCTGAATCCTTAAAACAATTCTCTGAGCTAGACACACATTCCTGATTTACAGTGGAGAATACAATTGCTTAAAGAGTGTCAAAGAAAATGTCAGAGGCCCTGTGACTATGGCATGGAGCACAACCAGGGATCCAAACAGCTCTGTGAGGACCCCAAACCCTGTACTCCTCCAGATCACACTGAGCTCCGGTACCAGTGTGTTGAATGAATGTAAAATGTGCAGTGGATTTCACTGTAGTGGGCTGGGGGAGTTAGAGGACTTGATGTGTGGACATGCAGGTTGGTTTAGAAGTTTATTTTGGAAATATTCTCACAAATGGCATATAAATGTTTTTGTACTTATTTGTGTGGGCCTGTGAATGCCGGTATAAAAGGGAAATCCAATTATCCAGCCTTCTGAGAACTCAATGGGGACGACTGTATCAACCAAAGTAGCTCAGTTCATCTTTGCTGAAGGGCATATTTTTAAAACCAAATGTTAGTTCAGTAATCTCATTTGTAAATCCCAGAAATCTTGTTATTTATAATTACGCACTTCCAAGGGTTTCTTTTCTGTTTCTGTTGTCATTTCATGAACGTTTCTGAGATAATCCAGGCCCCTCTACAGCACTGGGGCCGAATGACAGTGAATGGGGCGGAGGAGGGTGGGGGACGGGTGCTGTGGCAGGTCCCACAGGGTCGAGCAGAGCGCGCACTTTCAGGTCAGATGTACCTGAGTTCGAGCACAAATAATCACAGGTCATGGCCAGTAGGTGAGTCCCAAAGACCCTGTGTTCTTCTGTGTCTTGAGCAGTAAAATAGCAGTAATAGCGCCTTCTCCAGGGTTTGTGGTAAAAAGTGAGAAAATAGGTACAAAACAGTTAGCTTCATAATCCAAAGCAGAGAGTGCACCCTTAGTGTGAGCTCTGGGGCCACCACTACTGTGGGTGCCACAGCCGTGTCCTCTGCGGGCCGGAGTCCTCAGGTGAGGTCAGGCGAGACGACGTGTGCAGCGTTGTAGGACACAGAACCCCGCGGGTGGGAATCACCCTCCTCCACCCGTGTCCTCCACACCTCTCTGTGGCCGGGCTGCCCACTGCGATGCTTGGAAACACCGAGACATTCCCGCAGCCCTGGCAGCCCGTGCCCTCCCTCGGGTCCTGGGAGGAGAAGTGTTTCCCGTCCACCCGCCCGGCCAGCGTCACCGTGGGTGGGACTGCTGGCCCACGTCTCAGCCAGTTAGCTATAGGTCAGCTGCCCCTGACAGGAAAGGGGCTGCCCCAGAGGGCCCCGGGCCCCCCCCCCAGCTTTCTCCATTCGTTCGTACCCTGCGCCCCCTTCTTGGGCTGCCCCTGGAGCGGGCTGCTGTCATCCAGTGACGTGCAGGGTTTCTGGGTCCACAAACACTCCGATGACCCTGTGAGAAAGAGGCTGCAGCTTCAGGGGGGCTGATGGAGGCTGCGGGTGCCGAGCGTCTCAGAGCCGGGGAGATGGGGGTGCTGGAGACCAGGTTCCTGGCGGCGGGACCCCAGGAGTTAGGGAGCCCGCACCCCCGTGGCCTGCAGCCAAGACTGGTGGGCGCCGGAGCTCCCTCCCAGGTCCTGCCCCCCACGCCTCGGCTCTGCGTCTCCTTCGCGATAATCCTGCCTCTAAGCGGAAGTGAACTTGATGCTCCTCAAAGGAGTCCTTCCCGCCTTATCCAAGTGACTTTGCTCCACTTGGGGTTAGGGTTTCACTTGTCCTTCCAGCGCCTCCCCCTTCTCAGTTTGGCAAAGTCCTGCTCGTTTTCTCTAGTCTGGTCCGAATCTCCTCTCTAGACACTGTGTTCCTTACTGTGCTGCCCACAAGCTCAGCAATTAGTCTTTTGTCTTTTTTAATTTTTTGCTGTTTCATATTGTTGACTTTAACGAAACATCACAAGGAAAGCTCAGATTCAAACCCCAGTGTCTGGCGCAGACCCCTGACGCTCAGAAAACTTGGGTACAAGCATGCAGTAGTGAGAGCCGGCCGGAGGCGCCCGCCCAGATTTGAACCCTTACTCTTCCTCCTGTGGTCAGTGCGAGGTAAACCTGAACCTTTGCCACCACTGCCCTCAGTTTCTTCACTTACAAGAATTAAGGTGTTTCCTCTTCCTCCACGTGACTGCAGTAGCGATGAAATAAGGTAACATCGGTGCCTCATTTTGCCCCAGTACCTGCAGGAGTACAATAAATTTGAATATTTTAGTTTATTATTATTTTACTAGTGCGATCAGATGATGTGAAACTTATCTCAAGTGACATAAATATGGGCAAGCAGTCCTTCCCTTTCTACTCCACAGTGAAAGTTAATTAATACTCAGTTTGTTTTAGTATGAATTGTAGCATCCGATTTTCTGATGAGAAGGGTTTTCATAGAAGGCTGTCTCAGGACAGAGGTTCTCAGACATTTCTCACATCTGAGACCTCTGGGAAGGGTGCTTGGACCGAGGCCTCAGGAAACCCCTCTCAACCACCCTTCATGGGTCCCTGGGAGCCGCTTTAGGCCTGAGCGTGGTTGGCGCTCCCAAGGCCGGACACTCCTGTCACGCTGACTTTGGAAATAGGGACACACGTTTTGCTGTGTCTCCTGTTTGTTTTCACAGCATTATTATACCCAGGTCCCCTCTGACCCTTCTGGCCGAGGCCTTGCCTGGTATGTTAGTTCCCTCTTCTTTGCCGTGAAGGTAAATGGATTAAGAACAGAAATAATTGAAGCAGGTGGCTGAAGAAAGCAATCGCTTCCTTAGAGTTGCCTCATTGATTGCAATTTGAATGCATAGAGACTCTTTTCCCAGGAGTGTGAAAAAGAAATTGTTTATAAAATACCCAGGAAGCCTCTTGTGGAAACTAATTAATGGCATTATTAGGTTAAGCACAGCAAAGATTATTGAAAATTTTCCTGTTACTCAAATACTTTAGAAAGTAAATTATGAGTACTTTGGAAACTGTGTTTCAACGAATCCTCCATTGATTTCCTGTATGTTTATAGAGCAGTTTCAGGCTTTATTTTCAACAATTTACACAGCACTAGAAGAGAGTTCTAAAAGCACTAGAAAGAGAATCACTTTCTGCTGCTAGATGTTGTCATAGGACAAAAAGCCAGAACTTGAAAATAAGGAAAACATTCCAGAGTGTCTCCAAGCCCCTCACCCTTCCATCCCTTCTCTGCCCCCCCCAGTCCTTTTTTGAATTAAATGGATGGAAAAGACCTTCCACGTTTGCTTCTTTTCATCCACTAGAGCTCTGAGTCCTTTAATTGACAATAGACCTAACCTATTTGAGAATGAACATCAACATGTGTGTGATTTGCGGTGATCTGGTGATCTTTCTACCTCTGAGCCTGTTCCTCATGTGAGACTGGAAGGAATAATCTTCATCTTACCTCAGAACTGGAAAATCTAGTAAAACCAATGTCTCTTTCAAAAGAAATAGAAGAGAAGAACTGTTTGTTGTTTTTAGAAGCCTATATGCATTTTTCTTCCTGTTTTTAGATATTTGGAGACAAAGGTATATAAAAGCAGACAGTTAGACATAAAATCACTCAGCATATGTTATTTTGGATGTTTCATACTTTGCCACTTGGCTGTATGTATACATGTAACTTGATTTGGGTTAGATTTGCATTTTTCTTACCTGATATTTTTATGTGTTATTTGGATCTTTTGCTTTTTGTTGTACCTTAAAAGAGCTGCAATCTTTTGACAATTTTTTTCTCTTTGGTTTTCAACTTTCTTCTTAATGCTTTATAATGCTCCATTGTATATTTGAAATATTTGTTTATGGGGTGTTTGTGTGTGTGAGTGTTTGTGTGTGTGTGTGTTGGAAGTGCTTTTCAATCTACAATCTGCATTTTCATTTAGCTTATGATGCTTTTGTATAAATAGTAGTTCTGGAGTTTAAGGTAATTTTTACCTGCTTTACCTTATTATATATTTTCTGAAATATCTCATCCATTATATCTTCAAATGCTGCTTCAATTTTATTTTCATTTTCTCTTTTGTACAGCCTTTGCATACATCTGAAGTTTTCTCTGTCTTCCATGTCTCAACTCTTTTTTCATTTTCTCCTATATTATTTGGTCTCTGCTGCACTGTCCATAAATTCTATAATTTTTTATAGAATTTTATAGAATTTTTTCCAGCTTAGCATATTTGTCCTTGGCAAGTCACTCTAGCAATTATCTTTTCCCCACAAATCTACCAGGTCACATTTTACTAGTCTGTGCTATACACAGATATTTTAAACCTTGAATATTTTTTCTTACACCAGTAATCTGGCTTAAACACAATGCCTGTTATTGGAAACATTTTTTTCTTTTACTGCTGATTCTTGTTCACGGAGACTTCTTTTGTGCTTAACCTTTTATACTTCATGCTGCTGATTCTCCTTAAAAAGCATTGTGTGAAAGTTCTGAAGCTTTGACAGAATGTACTTTTCTGCTGAGAATTTTCGCGTTTGCCTTAGTGCCAGGCAATCCTGGCCCGACAGTCCATCAATAAATATCTTGATATTTCTTGGACACTTGAGCTGTGTACATGCAAGAAAATCACTGGAAATTAGGATTTTCAAGGACTTTTTATTTCTTTTGATACCGATCGATACTATTACAGTTGTTTGTTTGCTTTGTTTACTTGTTTCTTTTTGTTCTTTCCTGAGGCTGGGGATTGACAACCTTTATTTTGCTGTTTTTTCCGTTTGCAGCTCTTTTAAGGTCTAGCTTTTAGGTAGAGAAACTGCAGTTAGAGTCTGCAGCAGGTGCAGCCATGGCCCCACAAACCAGGTGCATCTTACTGTGACTGGCGGAAAAGCCAGAAGTGGTCTCCTTGTTGTTGGCCATTCTGTCTGGCTCCATCTACGCAGATATTGGTCTGAAAATCCTATATCCACATCTGTTCTTCAATACTCACAGAAAGACTTTAAAATGTATTTTATTTAATTTGAAACTAATAATTTATCCTAATGCTTTTAATCAAAGTGTTGCTCCAAATCGAAAAGCTAACCGTATTTTCATGTGATACTGCTTCTTTGTGTAAGATCTATTCTTTTGTATTTTTGACAAGTAAATTATGCTTGATTGACACTTCTTTTCAACAAATAACCACCTTAATGATTGGAAAATGTTCTTATGTGGATAATTTCATAAAAGTTATTTAATGAATCTATATCTTTTCAGGATACCCATAATACCTTAGCATGCAGTTAAGTTTCTTTCTAAATAGATAGTGAATAATCTTTGTTTTTGTTTATTTGTTTCTTAAAGTTTGACTTCGGATGATTACTCCTGAGTTACACGAAATTTCAACAAGTGTTTATGTTACCTTACTATTGTGGAGCAGATAAACTTGTAAATGCAAGTAATGAATATGTCAATAAATTTAAACTATTTAGAAATACTGATTTCTACAAAAGTCCTCATCTATTCACTTGAAGTTAGCCATCGTGTACCAAGAATGAATTTAATTTTCGCAACCTGAATGACAACATATATTGACCAACAAGATACTTACTGATCAGAGCACTTTCCACTGAGTCAAGGGAGGTCAGAGCTTATGGTGCAGTGGTCTCTAGTGACCCACTGTCATATTCCAGAGTTATCATTAGCATCTTGCATGAACAAATTTTGTGCCTTCTCCTGTAGACAATAGAGATGAGAGTAATGATGGTTATTGTGGACATAATCATATATATCTGAGCCCAGGTGACTGAGCACCTGCTCACAAAGATTGGGGCAGAGGCCGTACACATCATCAGCTGTGTCATCAGATTTCATCATGGATTGTCAGGTCCTTGGAGAACAGAGGCAAGCTACTTGTCTTAATGAAATTACCACCCCTCAGTGGATGAAATATGATCCCCAAGTAAACAAATGATACATAATATGTCCCTTGAGTTTTATTGGCAGTGTGGACAAAATAAGAATCTGAGAACTAGGGTAACAAACTCCAGCAATCTGTGATGGCGTGGTAGAGGGAGGTGTCAGCATGAGAAAGTCAACAGCATGGAGGATTCAGGGGAGGGGCAGTGGGTGGAAGAACGTCCACCTGCTCTGTTGAGGAGACCAGAGATGGACAGAAGGGGATGGACACACAGGAGGATGAGCAGGAAGCAAGTTATCCTGAAGAAGAGATACGCTGCTGCCCGATGATGCCAGCTCTTGCAGCAAACCCGCTGGGTGGGAGCTTCGTGGCGCACGGAAGCAGAGCGCTGGTTAGGACGCCTGTGTTTTCCCGTGTAAGGACGTGGCTGTGGCCCTGACCCCAGTGCTCCTCCTGAGGATGAGCTTGTGCTTCAGCAGATTACCTAAGCATCCCGAGCCTCAGTGTCCTTCTCTCAAATTAGAGAGCCGGCCCTGCTGTTACCTCTCAATTCCTCTGCAGATCGAAGAGTCCGAATTCTGCCCATCACCTGTCTGTGGCCCAGCCTTGCTCCAAAGACTTCTGAGTGATCAAAACTTTTTAGTATGTCATTGCTGCTGCCAATGAATTTTATTCTCAAGTTTTCCCCAAAAGCCTATCCTGCAGTATGCTCAGAGAATGACAGAAGAAGGGGATTTTTATGTGATCTTATTAATAGTAACCTCTTTGGTGATTGCTCTAAGACATTCACAAAATAGAACTCTACCCATTGTATTCTATAGATGGAGAAACAGTTTCAAAGAGAGACTCTGTCATGCCAGAAGTGTGTCACCCCAGGAATCAGGAAACACCATGAGTGGCTTTCAGCAGGCGTGACAGCCAAAGAGGTTTGGGTCCCTCAAGGGCTCAAACCCTTGCTGCTTTCTTTTCCATAAATGGCTCATAAATGCTTCTATTTTGAGACCTGGAATTATGCCAGGTTGTACTCATACATAGACAAGATGATCTTTTTCATGTTTTATGATCGCATTATGTGATTGAATATTTGTTACACTTGGCTTTTAAAAAACCCCCTTGGTATTACAGAGTGCAGTCCTGACCTCACCCCCACACCACACAGTAGACGGGCAGTGCAACAGGGTTGTGGGTGAGGAGAAGGATTCTCAGGAATGAAGCTCAAAGAGTACAGGAAACGGCACTGTGGTCCGCGGATCTGTGTTCAGCGCCTGGCTAAGTCTGCACTTGATGGCCAAGTCTGCACTTGATGGCCAAGTCCACTCCAAGTGCTCATTTCTAGAAAAGGCATTAATTAACATGAAGATGTTATTGCTTCACGTCTCTGAGATGCTTCTTGCAGTAGTCAGGTGTCATTATCCCAGGGATCCAGACTGGCCCAGCAGGAGCAGGACAGTAATTAGGGAGTAGAGACTGGACGTGTGGAGATGAATGATGTGAAGGTCAGTCTCCCTGGGCTCAGTGCTTCACGGAGGTTTAGCACATGGGCGGGTCCCTTAGAACACCTCATTTGCTTACAGTGTTCCCGGCTTTTATTTGGCATCGGTGCTAATCACCTTCTCTTTGCACCATGTCTTCTCACCTTCTGCTTACACTTGGAAATCTCACACTCTGATTTTGCTCAAACTCTTCCTTGCTTTAAACGGGTAGAGTTACAGATCTCTGCAACAGTGTCCATGGCCAAGGTCCTAATTGGTTGTTGGCTAAAAATATTCTGGGAGCAAGTCACCCTCCCAGCATGAGTTTTAGCCTCTTCCTTTTCCAAATGCTTTCAGCATCTTTCCATCAACTTCTTTGCCTCTAATCATGTTCTGCTTATAAATGTTACGTCTGTCAAAGTACATAAAAGGAGAAGTGATATAAAAATGCAGGAGCATCTAATATTTCAACTTCCCTGGATGATTTCTCAACCTGTTTACTTTCATTTTGCTTGAGATATAATAGTTGTATCTTCAGTGACATCACTTTTAATGACTAAAGGGTCAAGCAGTGAATAGGGGGAGCTGACAGTCGTTAGACCCTGCTTTGGGGCTGCGGATGAATTGCCATTATCACTTGGCCTTTTAGCAATAGTTTGAGCAAAGTATTATTACCCTGTACACCTGAATAAGGCTCAGAGACCTTGAGCCATCCAAGTTATTCGAGCCAGGAGCTGAACACAGATCTGGGGACCACAATGCCATTTCCTGGGTGACACCCGCACAGGAAGCTGAGTGTGCCCCGGGAGCCCATAACAGCAGCAGTGTCTCAAGTGCTACCAGCTCTACTTTTTTTTCAGCTGGGTATTTTTTTTGGTTCATTTTATTTTACTGTGCATATTTGCAACCCATGCAGTGTACAGTCACCTTGGGGAGTGATGACATGTACATACCGCGGCGTAGTTTTTGATCTCCTTCTGCTTCCCTCCCCCTCCCCTGCCTCCGGTTCCCCGTCAGCTTTTTAACACTTGTTGATATTGTTTGCTTTAGCACAAGTTGTGGCGCGTAATGTTTACGTTGATCAGGGTTATTAGGTTTCTGTGCTTGGCATATCCTTATTGCTCTCACTCCCCTTCCCCTCACCCCTACCCGCTCCTTGTTGTCTTGGATCTTTTCCTTATTGGACTAAATCTTTCTCCTTGTCCCTATCCCTCCGTCTTTGATCATTTTCTTTGTTTACTTTACCTCACTCAGATGAAGGGAACCATATGTCATTCAAGCTTGCATGTCTAATTTATTTCACTCAGCATTATGTTTTCCAGATGTATCCATTTTCCTACAAATGCCTCAAAATTTCTCTTTGGAGCTGAGTACTATTCCATCATGTATACATGTGACATTTTGTCTATCCAGTCATCTGTTGATGGGTAGACAGGCTGCTTCCAGGATTTATTTATTACCAATTGTGCTACTGTGAACATTGGTATACAAGTATATGGTAATAAAATGACCTTAGCTCTTTGTGAAGATACCTAGCAGGTGGAGAGCTGGGTCATATGGAATTTAGAGTTTTAATTCTTAGAGAAATCATATTGCTTTCCATAACGGTTGTACTAGTTTGCATTCCTACCAAAAGTGTAGAGGAGTTCTTTTTTTGTCACAACCATGCCAGTATCTACTATTGTTTGATTTCCTAATGGTTTCTTTTCTTTCCCAAGTGAGATGGAATCTTAGCATTGTTTTAATTTGCATTTCTCTGATGGCTGGAGATGTTGAACATTTTTTTTCATATATTTGTTAACCATTTGTATTTCTTCCTCTATGAAATGTCCATTTCTCTAGCCTATTTCTTGACTGAGTCTTTAATTGTAAATAGTTTAAATTTTTTAGTACTTTTTATCTTCTAGATATTAGTCTTGTCTGAGGAGCAGCTGTCAAAAATCTTTTTGATTCAGTAAGTTGTGTCTACTGGTTGAATCTTTTGTTGTACCTAAGTTTTTTAGTCTGATATAATCCCACTTGCTGATTCTTTCACTGCTCAGGGTTTCTTCTGATTCCACATGACTTTTCAGATTGTTTTTCTTGGATCTATAAAGTATGTTCTTGATATTTCAATTGGGACTACATTGAATATGTAACAGTTTTGGAAAGATGGCCACTTTGACAGTATTGGCCTAACCAGAAACAAGGATATCTTTCTATTTTCTGATGTTTTCTTCAATCTTCTTTTTGAGAGCATTGTAGTTTTCTTTGTAGAGGTATTTCATGTCTTAGGTTAGGTTAATTCCTAAGTATTTCATTTTTCCTAAAGTGACTATGATTGATACTGCTTTCATAATTTCCTTCTCATCCCATTGATTGCTGTTATAGACAAATGCTAATGACTTTTTCATTGATCTTGTGTTCTGCTATTTGCTGAAGTTGGTTATTAATTCTAAGAGTTTTTGGTAGAGTTGTTTGGGGCTTGTGCGTAGCGTGCCATGTTGCCATATCATCTGCAAGTACTGATAATTTGAGTTATTTCATCTGTCTGTCTGTCTGTCTGTCTATCCCTTGCATTTATTTCTCTTGTGTAATTGCTCTGGCTAATGTTTCAAGAATTATACTGAATGGCAGAGATGATAGTAGATATCTTTATCTTGTTCTTGATTTTAGAAGAATGCTTTTAGTTTGTCCCCATTTAGTATGATGTTGGCTATTGGTTTGTCATAGATGGCCTTTTCATATTCAGGTACAGCCCTTCTATACCTGTTTTCTTCAAGGTTTTAATCATGAAGGGATGTGACATTTTGTTCAAAGGTTTTTCTTCATCTGTTAATGGGATTATGGTGTTTTTGACCTTGCTCCTGTTTATGTGATGTATTACATTTATAGTCTTACTTTTGCTGAACCATCTTTGCATCTCTGGGATGAAACCTACTTGAACATGATGTATCACCTTTTGATAATTTACTGCATTCTCCTTGCTAACATCTTGTTGAGGATTTTTGCATCTATATTCCTTAAGGAGATTGGCCTATAATATTCTTTCTTAGCTAATTCTCTATCCTGTTTTAGGATCAGGGTGATACTGGCTTCCATATATGAGTTTGGGAGCAAACCATCCCTATTAATGTCTTTGAACAGCTTGAGGACAATCAGTGATATAAGATATAACACCCTTAAAGGTTTTGTAGAATTCAGGTATGATCAGGTCCCAGCATTTTTTTAGTTGATAGATTCTTTATTATTGAGTCAATTTCCTTGCTTATGATTGGGTTGTTAAATATACTTATGTCTTCTTGAGTTAGTTTTGGGAGTTTGTATGTGTCTAGAAATCTGTCCATTTCTTCAATATTTACTAATTTGTTGGAAGATAATTTTTCAATGTAGTTACTATCTTCAGTATTTCAACAGTGTCTGTTGTCATTTCACTTTTATCCTTTCTAATTACATTTATGTGCATCTTTTCTCTCTTTGTCATATGAGTCTTGCTACAGGCTTTCCTATTTATTGATCCTTTTGAAGAACCAATTCTTCACTTCATTGATTTGTTTTACACTTTTTTGTCTCAATTTCACTCATTTCTGGTTTCATCTTTATAATGTCCCTCCTTGGTTTCAGTTTGCTGCTGGTTTTTTGTTATCTCTCAAATATCTTAAAATTTCTCCTTAGATTTTTTATTTGGCCTTACCCTATTTTCCTAAAGTATTGACTTAAGTGAATTTTCCCCTTAGAACTTTCAAAGTGTCCTGAAGATTTTGTTGAATTGTACAGTCATTGTCATTAACTTCCAGAAGTTTTTAAATTTCTTCTGTGATTTCTTCTATGATACACTGAGTTTTTAGGAGTATGTTGTTCATTTTCGAGGAGCTTTTGTCTTTTCAAATTTCTACAGTCATTGATTTCTATTTTCATTGCACAGTGGTCAGATAGTATGCATGGGATAACTTCAGTTACTTTGTATTTACTTAACCTGGCTTTGTGGACTAATAAGTGATTTGTTTTGGAAAAAGTATCCTGTGCTGGTGAACAGAATATATACTTTGATGTACAGGAGTAGGAAACTCTGCACGTAGCTATTGAGTCCATATGTTCAAGGGTATGATTTTCAGCTCTAACACTTCTTTATTGACTTTTTGTTTAATTGAATGTGGGGTATTAAAATCTCCTACTAAGATTGCATGTTTATTTGATCTTTTAATTTCAGTAGCTTTTGTTTTTTGAAGATAGGTGCTCCAGTATTTGGTGCATATATGTTTATTAATGTTATCTCTTCTTGCTGGATTGTTTCTTTAACAAGTATGTCTTTTGTAGTCAGTTTTGTCTTGAATTTTACCATGTCTGACACTAGAATTGTTGCCCTGCTTGTTTTATGGGTCCTGGTGCATGAAATGTTGTTTTTCATCCTGTAATTTTAAGTCTATGAATGGACTTAAAATTAGATGGGCTTGATTAGATGGGTTTCTTGAATGCAACGGATTGTTGGATTTCATTTTTTGATCCAGTCTGCCACTCTATGTCTTGTGATTGGAGAGATAAGGCCATTAACATTCATAGATATTATCAAAAAATGTCGGTTATTTACTATCATTGTGTTTTTTATCTGTTGGTCTATCATTTGTCTCATTTTTCTGATTTTGGGGGGGGGTTGTTTATCCAGCAGCCTCACTGGTTTCTTTTGTGTTTATAGGTGTGTCTAATCTTGTTTCTGTTGAGAATAGTCCTTAATATTTTCTCTAGAGATCATTTAACATTCATATATCTTCTGAGCTGGTCTTTTTCATGTAAATTCCTTATTTCTTTATCTATTTTGAAGGATATATTTGCTAGGTAAGTTAATCTGGGTTGGAAGCAATTTGCTTTTAGGGCTTGAAATACTTCTCTCCAAGCTCTTCTGGTCTTCAGGATTTGTACTTGTAAGTCCATTGTGATTGTAATTGGCTTACATTTATGTATGATTTTTTTTCTCTATATGTATGATAGTTTTTCTCTGGCTTTCTTGAATAATTCTGGTGTTTGTTTTGTTTTTTTGCTGAATATCTGTGAATTTAATGAGGCTATGCCTTAGTGAACTCCTTTCATCATAACTTTTTGATATTCTGTAAGTATCACTTTCTTTTGCTTTAAAATATTTTCTTGTATTTGAAAATTTTTCTTCAATAATTTCTCTAAATATGCTAGTGAATCAATCTGATAGTCTTCAAGTTTTTCTCTAACTCCAATTTGCTTTTTTTTAGTTGTTTCTGTTGTCATCTAGTGGCTGCTGGATAGTGTTCTCTCATTCTCCCATTTTCTTTATGGCTTCTTCGTCATAGTAATCCACTGTTTTGTCCTCAATACCAGCTACTCTGTGTTCACATTGTTCATTTCTGGGATGTGTGAATGCTATACTGTTTTTGTATTTCAAAAATTTCTGCCTGACATCTTTTAGAAGATTCCATATCTTTGTTGAATCTGTCATTCAAAATTTGTACAGTCTTAGTTAGCTTGTCCAGTTTTTAATACATTTCTCTTATGTTCACTATGGGAATATTGAGTGTTTTTGCTGTAAAATTTTAGTTAATTTCCTCTTTGAACTCCTAGATTTTATTCATCCCTTCTAAGACTGTTCCATATATTTCTGTTGTATGTATTTGTTTTCTTCTCCCTTTGTGTCCTCTTGCTCTATCTTGAGAGAGTGGGAGGTTCAAAGATATTCCATTTCCTTGTTTTCCCATTCTCTTTTTTGAAGCTGTCTTTGTTTATATCTATATTCAATTATATGAGTTGTCCTCTTTTTTCTCCTCCAATTTTTGATGGAGGGGTTTTACTGGAAGTTGGAGGCTAGAGAAATGAAGAGCGAATGTTATTATATGAAGTATTATGGTAAACTGTTGCCTCCCCTTGAGCAATTTTCAGCTTTGCATGTCCAGTTGTAGTCACTGGTACTTCAGTGGTTTAAGTGATTTCTTCTCTGTCCCTATGCTTTGCCACAAGAATACTTCACTTTAAAACAATATCCACAGTTTCAACCTCACACCATTTCTTTATGATAGCTCTTGCAGTTAGCACTCCCCCTTGTCTATTCTCTAGGTGAAGGAGAAAACCTAGGTGTCTATTAAATCTGAGCCAATGAGAACACAATTCTACAAGAGTAACAACCTGATACACACATGAAACCATGACAGAAGATACTAAATATTCAAGAAACATACAAAAATGTAAACTAATAAAATTTCCACTGGGAGCATTGGTTATATATTCCAGTGGGCCACTGCATATGTGATTCTCAATGAGGCATTGCAGATGTGATTCTCCAGCCTCTTCTTTGCCAAATAATCTAAGTGATCTAAGCTAATTACACCAGTGCTCCCTCTGCTGCAAAACTGGGGTAAATCGAGGTTCAGAGTCTGTTTCTGCCAGTCTACAGCTTTCTTGCTGAGTCTTACTGAGCCTGAGTTCTCGGGTTAGGATCTCTTGCTGTCCTCCTTCCTTGGTGCAGCTGTGGGTTCAGCATATGAGTTTGTTGTCATGCAGTTGTCCTCTGAGTCAGGATTATCACGGTGGAATCAATTGAACTATGGCAGTAATGGGCTACTCTGTTGCAGTGGAATGTAACAGGACCAGTTAAGAAACTTATATAGCATAAGATCCTATTTTGTGTCTTTTTAGTCTAGAGAAGAATCACAACTATCGTGTAAGCATTAAAACAACACAAGCCCTGACCCCTAAGTTGATAGACATCAAATGTATTGGCCTTGTCTTCCCTACTAGTATAAAACAACATTCAACAGTAGTTTTATACAGTTTGCCATCCAAAGCCCAGGGAACAGGGGTTTGGTTAAAGCCAACAGGGAGAAGAGAAGAAAACTAGAACCAAGAAGGAAGGGCTGGGTCATGGCTCAGCGGCACAGCGCTGCCAATTGTGAGGTTGTGAGTTCTCTTCCTGGTACAAAAAAAAAAAATTATTTGTTCCTTTTCTCTAAGTTCTCTGCTCTGTGGTATGGAAAGGAAGAAACAGGAAGAGAGCAAAGAGCCTTGTTGATGTCCAGGACATGTTTTTGTGTATTTAGAAAGGGTTAGCAGGGAAGGCTGTGTACAAGATTGTCAGCAAGAAATGGGCTGGGGAGGGGTTCCAGGCTTGATGCAAACAGTGCAGAAAAGGTTTACTGCCTCCTACTTTCACCCACATCTCCTCGCCTGACCTCTTTCCCTGTGGTTTCTCTCTCTCTCTCTCTCTCTCTCAATTTTACTTTTCTCTGCTCTCTTCCTTTTCAGTGGGCTGCCTTAAACTTTTTTCCCCTCTAAAAAACTATATTGGGCCACAAACAAGATAAGACAGTGTAGGCAAAGCACAGAAACACAGACATAATTTGTTCAAGAGAGTAGTGAGAACACTGTTAATGGGGTAAAATGCATGTGGCGTGATATATAGAAGAAGGAATACAGCAAAGAATAAAAACCAAAGGAAAAGAAAAAACTTCAAAACAAATGTAAAAAGTACAATAAGAATTTTTAAAAACACAGAATATAATGCCATCAAGTAAAAGAGAGAGAGAGACAGAGACAGAGACAGAGACAGAGACAGAGACAGAGAATATGAGCACCCTCTGCTCTGCGACTCCTTCCTGGGCCACAGCTCTGCAGGTGCTCGCCAGGCACGGGCTCCAGGGACACCTGGGCTCCTGTCCTCACTGCTGCCTCAGTTGCGGGAGATTCCCCCAGCCCATCCAGGTCTTCTGCCCCACTGAGTCCCGCCTCCTCTCCCTGTCAGCTCCCCTGTGGCCCCGGGACGCCGGGCACTGGGCCCTGGGTGAAGTGTGGGGTCTGCAGCTCCATTCTCTCCTTCAGCCCATTCCCCACAAACCCTGCACTGTCAGACCCCAGAAATACTGACTCACACAGTTTGCTCCAAAGTTTTTTTTTTCCTTTGTCCTGTTACCTATTTCTTTCCTTATTGGACTACAAAGACAATCATATAGTACATTTTAAAACACATTGATTTCTTATTGCCTCACAAAATGACTTAACTTTTTGTTGTGCCAGCCCAGATCTCACAGCACTGTCATGCTTCTCAAGTTCATTCTTCCTTTCATCTCCTCTCATAGTTCTTTTTCTTCTTTGTCTTCCAACCCCTGTAAAAATTTCCTCCTGCAAATTAACTTTCTTTATTATAAGATGGCAAATGTACCTGACATTACCTCATTTAGGCTGTGAAGAGGAATATTTATGGTTAATTCATAAATTTGTCACATACTTCTAATTTATTTTTCACGTGTCTTCAATAATTCAATCATATGTGACCCTTGAACATGATTATGGGTTCATATATAGTTTTTTGAAAAGCAAATGTATTCAAGTAGTTATTGAGAGTAAGTACATTAGAAATTCTCTTTTCTATTTTAGTGATTTCTAGCATGTAAAACTTATTTTCTGTTTATATTGTGTTAGACTCTTAACCATGAAAGATACAATGATATGTTGAAAAAAGAAACTTTTACTAAATTTCAGGAAAATATCCAGATTTAAATTCAGTAAAGAAGTCAGTTCACTCTACTTTACCATCACTAATTACTTACCATTTTTGGTGGACCATATGACATTAGAAACTGAATATAGATGAACTTTTATATATTTTTTTAAATTTTATATCTTCATAGTGATAAAGATGTGTAAATTCCTTCAGTTTTAATTAAGGTTTCTTTTAAGTACTCATGATAAACTGATGAAATCCTCAAAGACCAATACACACAACCACCTGGCAATAAACACCATGACTCATACTGCGCATGATCTGTGACTTGTGTTTGCGTGCTTGTCTTAGAGTGTCTGTATTTTCACCGGATCGTCAGTTCTGTGAGGGAGGAATCCTCATCTCTTTCTCTACCACCACACCCCTGGGACCTACATCACTGCTGGTTCAGTATCCATGGAATAAACAAAGGGGCATAGGCTAAGGTCTTGGGACTCGTGACCAGTTTGTGCTTCTCTTGTGGTGGTGGAGTTCTAGAGAGGTGGGAAGGCAGCTTCTTATGGGCCATGCCATCATACTCACACAAGACAAAGAGGGCAAGTGGTGGAAACCCCAGTGGGGCCTCAGTTTATCCGCACACACATGGGAAGTCCATCCACCCTCTTTGTTCCACTCTGAGGCCAAAAACAGTGGCCCCTAAGCCCCTCAGGTAAAATAAACCCAAGAACCTGCCAGACCAAACCTCAATGGTGCTGGCCGGAGACGCCCTGCCTGCTTTCTCTGCTTCCGCCTCCCCGGGCAGGACAGCATTACCTGGCTGTCCTGCGCTGCTCTGCCTTTGAATTTTCACACCTGCATCTTCTTGTGTGCCTGAATCTATATTTTAAGAAAACACAATGGTTGATTAAGTACATGTAGGACACCTTGCATCAGAACACGCAGTCAGGGATCACACTGGAGTTTGAGAAGTGTGCTCTCTGCAATCCACAGCTCAGGAACAGAAAATACAGCCATGGCCCCCGGCTGCTTTTGGCATCTGCTCTTGCTCAGGTGACTCAGGTTACCCTCAACAACCAAATGGTCAGGCTTTTCCAGTCATGTGTATCCAAGTCCTGACACCTCTAATCCCAGCAGTCCAAAAGGCTGAGGAGGGCGGCACGCTCAAGCTCAGCCTGGGTGATTTGGTGGTACCCTGTCTCAGAATTAAAGAAAGTAAAAAGAAGAAAAGGGTGAGGGGTCTTGTGCAGTGCAGTGCAGTGCAGTGCGGAGGCCCTGGGTTCTGCCCTCAGCAAGACAGAGAAGAAAATAGTGTGTATGGATCCTGTACCGGCGCTGCTGCTCGCAGCCCACAGGAGCAGGGTGCCCCCCCCCCCAGTCAGGGCGCTGAAGTCGCGCGGCCCACGCCTGCAGACAAGTGCAGTTCCTTGTCTGCTTCCACTCAGATAAGCTACTGGAACAGACTCAATACCGAGGATGCTGAGGACCAGCAAAAACACCAGCTTGAAATCGATATTTTTGCATGAAATTTAGTAAAATGTTAAGCTTAGTTATTTTGCTTTGGAATCTAAAAGAGATGAAAAATTAAACAGGTAGAAGAAGTTATGGAAAATAAAGATAAGATCTTTATTGCATATGGAAGATAAAAACAAAATCGACGGTGCTAGAAGCCAGATCAGGGAACTGGAAGATGGATCTGTAAAACACATGCAGGATTCAGAAGTGGCCACTCGGAAAATGAAAACTTATCACGGGAACTGTAAATGGTACAAAACTCAAGGCAAGGAAATACCAACGGTACAAACTTACACAGCGATTCCACTTACAAAGGAACAAAAGTAACATACACTGCACAGAGGCTGGACTCAAGACTGAGTTTCGAGTTGTGAGCCCTGTTGTGTGACCCTGAGCAAGCCACAGGCCACAGGAAGCCATGGCTCATACAGGAGAACAGCAGACCCTCTGTGGCACTTCCCTATGGAGTTCGGTAGGTCAGGGGAGGAAATTTTGGACTATCGTACTTTGAATCTGTGATTGACTTAAAGGGACATTAAGTAAGCAGCATCTGTCACAAAAGTTGGCCCAGGTAGGAGCTGAATGGATGAGATTTTTACAGAACAGGAGGAAACCTCCCAGAATTCTCAAGATCCTTCAAGGCAGGAGGGCTTGGCATACTCAGGTAACACCCCTCAGTAGGAGCTAATGTCCACATCCCCTGATAGGTTTTAAAACTTCAAAGCAAAAGCAAAGAGTTTCATGGTGCTTCACACAAAAGTGGTTTCCTTTCAAAGAGGAGCAATCTCAAGGCCAGACTTAAACTTCCCTTCTGCAACAGACAAAACACTAGAAAGCGATAAAGAAACATGTTTAAAAGTGCTTGAAAAATCAACTCTAAACCAAGATTATTTTTTATCTTGACTCATCGTCCTTAAATGTAGTCACAACAGAAGGACATTTTCAGGTGTGCAAAGATATTTATCAGCAAATGTCCATCCCTGCAAGCTTTGCTCAAAATCACTAAAAGTAAAGCCCAGCCTTGGGCGCCCCGGGTCTGGGCTTTCTGCTCTGTTCCTCCAGGTTCAGGGGTTAATAAAGGCAGAGTGCTATATTCAAACTGCTGCTCAGCCTCCGGCACCTTGCATTGAGACCATTGTTTTGTTTTGTCTTCTTTTGTTTATGAAAACTGTACTCTGTCTCAGGGTACTCTGTAGCATGGCAAAGGCCTTTCTTGGGCACTTCACGCTTCTGCACCATGTTTAACATTGTCTGGTAAATGCTCGGCAACTGTCTGCTCATAGGTTGCTTCCTTCGTGGCTCCATCTCACGTGCCTGCATTCTCCTGCCTCCCAGATCCCGTCACTTTGAAGCTTGTGTGGAAAGGACTACAGAGACCATGAGTAAATCCGTTTCATAAAGATTCCATATTGAAATAGTCTTTTCCAAACCAAATTTAAAGTTTTAAAGCAACATCGGGGCAAAAACCCTGAGACCTCGAGGTGGGACAACTTAGGACGTGCACACGTGCAAGCGGTCACAGGACAGCAGAGGCCACCAAGCAGAAAGCCAGAGCCAGGGAGAGCCGCACGGCACGCGCTGTCCTGCGGGCGACCCCTGCTCAGGACTCGGAGTGGCAGGGCTGCTGGTTGGGCAGGTGTTGCTGGGGTTGCTGCAGTTTGAGGGGTTCACTCTTCAGAACGCTCTTCTCTTCCTGTGTAACCTGTAGCATAACTGAATTATGAGCAGATGAAATTTTGTCCTTCTAAGCACTGTGACTTCTGGCCCAACAATACCCAACTGGACCCACATGCAGACTCACAAACAGAGATTTCCACTGGGCACTTTGATCAAATGCTGACCAAGAGACTAGTGTGGAGTGTCCTGGGCAGGGCATGAGGAAGCCCGCGAGACGGGCTCCTGCAGGGGAAAGGCTGGATTGGTTCCATGCAGGTCAGGCAGGCTGAACTCAGAGTGACAGCAGCAGCGGGTCTGGAGGAGGGACTGAGTTAATGTCAGGTTTGGGGACAGGTTTATAATCCCAAGGCATCTGGATGGAATGCATGGGGTCAGAGTTCCAAGGACAGTCAGTGCAGGCGTGAGGACCCTGCTGGATGTCCTGACACCTGGAAGGTTGCATGTCCAGGCGAAGTTTCTTTAGGGCCATCCATTCTGCTTGCTGAGGGCAGCGTGGTTCTTTTAGTGGTTTGTGTAAGGCGCATGTTGGTTGGGAAGATCTTTCTCAGGTCAGGCCTGAAATGGAGTCTAATTATATTAGAATACAGAGTAAGAAGTAAAATGATCAATTCTTTATGTTAAAGAGTAGAACTGCAAAAATGTTTAAAGATTTGTCTAGGATAATTATCACTACCATTACTACTGTATAGCATCATATATTCCAAAACCGAGGGGGCACCCAGAGCTTCTCCCCTAAAGAGGAGGGTGGGGAGATAGGTTCGTGATACAATAAAGTTGCAAACCTTGGGTAAGGATGTTAGTGCCCCCAGCCTACCCAGTGCCTCCAAAGCAGATGTGCGCGGGGCTACTCAAGACTAACAGAATTACTAGCCGAGGCAGAGGACCAAAATGTTAGCACTTCCATTTCGGCTTTGTAGCTGTTTAATTTTTACTTCTCAGTTTCCTTGTCTTAGCCAGCCGTGGTGGCATACAAGGGTAATTCCAGTGGCCTGGGCGGCCAATGCATAGGAAGCGCTAAGCTTGAGACTAACCTGGGCTACTCAGCAAGACTCTGTCTCGAAAATAAAAATCAGCGCTGAGAATGTAGCTCAGTTAGGAGACCTGGGTTCAATCTCTGGTACCACACACACTTCTGGATGCCATCGAAGTTGGTGGTCTGTTAAGCGCTTTGCAAGCACAGCCTTCTTCCTCTCAACTCAGGTGTGATGTCTACAACGATGTCCTTCTCACAGAGGACAAAACTGCAGCACAGAAAGGTCACATAACCTGGTAGAGGTCACAAAGCTAACAAGTGCTGGAGTAGAAGTTCAGACCCACGATCCTCACTCACTTCTGGAAACGCAATGTCAATGCTCTGAACTCTGGTTATCATTGATCTGGTGTAAATATCGTGCCAAGCCCATGTCATAGACTTGGCTGATGTCATTACTGGGTTCTTGAAAAGAAGATTTGAAGTTGTTAGGTGTCCTGCAGGAAATTCACGCTGCTTTCACCAGAACTGCTGGAAAATGCCCAGAAGCTTCCAGCTTTTATTTTGTATTCCGGTTTAACTTGGGAGTTCTCCACCTTTCGGCTTCCTGACTGCTTCTTGCTTTTGATCCCAGGAGGGATACAGGAAATTTCCCACCATTTGTCAGAGGGACAACAAAGTGTTTGGAAGTAGGAATGATGCTTGCTCAACAGCTTATACTAATAAAAGAATGCTGACAAATCTTAGAAAGCAGGATTTGACATTTTCTTCTCTCTCTCTCTCTCTCTCTCTCTCTCTCTCTCTCTCTCTCTCTTTCGTTGTAACTCCCTAACTTTGAACAAATGTCTCTCTTCCTGATTTCTCTTCCTGGGCTCTCAATCTGTTCCTACATAGCCACACTTTTTACTCCTCTTCCAGGGTCAGGAGCTTGTGAACTCTCTTCCCTATGCCCTGGAAATCTCAAGAGCCCTCTTCTTCCAGCAGGTAGACATATGGAAGGTCTTTGTTGTGGTCTTCATTCTCACTGCAAAATTGCCAATTTCTGAGGCAGACTAGGTATTTTCTTAGTAAGACAATAATAAAGCATGTTTGTAAGTGAAAATGCACTTTTCCATGGACTAAAACAAATCTTATCGGTTTTGATTTTAAATGCTGTCTCCCTCTTTTCTATATTGATGAGACATTGCCCTAAATTTGAGTCTTGCAAAAATAACTAGGTCTTGCATTGCACAGTCATCTCTTTCATTGTGATTCAGCATGTTGGCTGCTGGTCTTCCGAGATAGCTGAAGGTCATGAGGGTTCTTGGGAGGCTTGTTTCCTGGAATTTCTTCCTGTCTCTTCCACTCACTGGCTGTGTCCCAAGCGATAAACTTCACTGAAGAGCTCTAAACAGTGGAGTCCACCAATGTTGATCAATTTGATGAAATTCAAAGTATATATGAGCTATGAGTAAAATCCTAAGATTATGAGTTTTGACTGGCACTCAAGCCTTGATAAGGTAGACTTTTGCATCTTTTAAACTAAATGATATAAATATTCATTTTATAAGTTAAATTTTTCAGCATTAGGGTTAGCATTGGTTTCTTTCCTGACACTTATATTCCTGGTCCTTTCTCTCTGTCCTACGGACCTTTCTTCTTCTCTGACCTCTAATCCAGGCCAGTTGTGTTCAGGCTGTCTCATGCTTGAATTTGGAAGAATTGAACTCTTATGTGGTCCCCAGGAAGAAAGAAGATGGATGTCTCCTAACCCTGACTAACACTGGGTCAGGTCAGCCAATGAAAAGAGCCCTCTTGGTATGGAGGGGTTTGAAGACAGTGCCCCAGGACACACACTGTCCTTGCTGACTTGACTCCAAGGATGGACCGGCACCTGATTGTGGAAGGTCCTCGGGATATCTTCCTGGTCCTCCGTGCAGCATCTTCCAAAGTGGCCCTAGTAGGAGCAGAATAGAGTTATGCCTTGTGGAACCACTGCAGACCTGGTCCATTTGAGTTAGGAAGACAGAGCAAAGAGTGAGGGCCACACATGACCAGTGGTTGGCTGTGGACAATGGCGGCTCATGTCCCAGCAGGGTTTAGACCTGAGCACAGGAGGCCCATGTTGGGGAAGCCAGGTGGGACCAGGTGAGCCAGTGTCTTCTGAGCCATGAAAGCTTTTCCTCGTGAAAGACTGGGGCCAGAATCTAAAATGCAACTCTTGATTTAAATCTAATTTTAGATATGTTTATATGTTGTATTTTTTAATTTTTTAATTTTTTTTAGGTATAAGCGAACACTTTATTTTTTTAAAATTTTATTTAAAGAGAAAAAAAGCAAAACAAAAAAGGGGTAGAAACAATACAGAATTTCAGAAAAAAAATAAGCAGTAAGAAATCACTAGTTGATAAATTACATATTGTCTCCTTAGACCTAGTTGTTAAAGTTACAAAATTAAAGCATACAAAGTGAACATTCAAACAGTGAGACTGCAAAGACGTTCAATGATCCAGTAACAACTTAGCAACATGGTTATCAATCCTACACACTCAAACATACATGCAGCCATATCCTTTAGAGCACTTTTTCTTCTTTTTACTTTTTAAGTCAATTATCTGCTTAGTTGTATCCTGTTTCAGGTTTCTCAGTACCTTTACTGACTTGTTTTGTTGTTGTTATTTACTTTTTAATCACCTTATATAATTCCGTTGCCTTGTTTTTGAGTTTCTCCTCATCCAGGCCCCATGGATCAGCTTTGGTGGAGTTGGGAGATTTTTGGAGGTATTTTGTTACTTTGTTATCTACTTCTTTTTTTTTGAAGGTAGCAAAATACAGCAGAACAAGAGAGAACAAACCCATGTGACCGCAGTGCGGTGAAACTACCACAGAACCTCACAGCAGGTCACCAGAACATGAGCAATGGGCTCAATAGTACAGCCCATTCTGTTCACATTAGCTGTCCTTTCAATCAGGTAGAGGAAAATGGAAGGAAATATTGAACATATAAAAACAGAATAATGAATAAAGCGGTACCATTAATCAAAACTGAGCAAAACAGTGATAAAAATATTTGCCTTCAAAGAGATGGTAGAAGGAATCCCCCTTACTTGCCATGCTGTATACATTCATCCTCCCAAGAGATACTCAGACCCCCGGAGCTGACTTGCTAACGGAGGTGGGGGGGTGGGATGGATCGATGTCTGCTCCTTAGCCTGTGCACCAGCAGGGCCCCCAAGCTGCTCACCAGGGCGGCGAGCAGGCCGCCTGTTCTCCCAGCACCCAAAGTTCCAACTACATGCTGTATTTTAATAAGCAGTCTTTCCTTTTTTATTTTTTTCCCTACATACAACACCAAATTAATACCTGCCTGGTATTGTTATGTATGAATTTCTGGGCGGGATGGATTATCTTACACTTGAGTATAGCTCTCTGATTCTAACGAGGGGGGAACTTGGCAGCATCTCCTGTCCCCAGCCTGGCCTAACATCCAGCCTTGCCCTGAACACCTGAAATTTGTAAATTCAGGTTTCTCTCAGACTCACTTAGTGCTGTAACATTTAGCATGTTTGATTGTTCACACAGGTGCCCCTAAAATTCAGTTTCTGTCTTGGACAGACATCTTGACCTGTTCTAACCACAGGCCATTTACTTTGTAATCAGCGGATATATTCTAATGATTTTTAAATCCTAAATTATCATGATAATGCCTTTACGAAAGTTTTACAAGAGCATAATTAAGATGTATTTTGTAATTGGCATCATTCAGACCACAAAGTTTTCAAGATTAGCCTTGTTTGAAGCCACCATTAATTTTTTATCATAGGTAATGGAGAATTTAGCTCCATTAAAACGAGGCTATTATTTTCTTTCTCTCGACTCAGCTAATGAGTTTGATCTTCACTGAGACTAACTGTGAGGTGCCGCAAAACCAAAACATTATAAACCACGTTGGAATAAGACTTTATGAGGAAACATAAACATGCACACACTGTCAAAACATTATCCTACATGGCATGGTGGGAAGTTCGGAGTTAGAAAGCCGGATGTCAGTATTAGCTTATTCATCTACTTATTTGTCAAATATATATTGGCTACGGGCCCTATGAGAAGCACCGAAGCCAGATGCAATCTTCCACCAAGGGAAGCTTTGCTGACGGAGATGATTCTGCCCTCTCTGATCCTTCCTTCCCTAGAGGCAGCGTGAAGGAGACGCTTCCTATTACAGTGCAATGTAATGTCCACAGTAAAATACCATAATATTTATCCACGGTCCTTATGAACATTTAATGAGGTGACACAGCCAATGAGCCCATGGAACTGGGGGCATTTTATAACCCTAAAGAAATCATTATGATTATTACAATTTCACTGCTTGTGCTAACAGCGACACACATTTTCCTCTGGGTCCAGGCCTGTTCCACAGGTGGGAGACCGGGGAGAGGATGGCTCTGGAGAGGAACAAGGTGAAGGGAAAGGCCGACAGCTGGGCCAGAGCACTCGAGCAGCAGAGCAGGCTGGGAGGGTTCTGGTCTGAAGAGTTGATGCCACTTACTAAATAAAAACGTCAAATCTTGACTGATCAGTGTGAAAAAGACAAGTTGTAAATTCTAAGACTTCACTGGCCCCTCTTCGGACCCTATGTCCTAGCGCTGCTCTGAGAACTAGAAAAACACATACAGTGGTACCTCAGTTCTTAAGCTCCCTTTGTCCCATGATTTTGGAAAAGATGCCCATGGTTTTGGAAACAAAAACAAAGCTTTGCCAAACACTTTCACCTGCATACCCAAAGCTTTCATGAACCAAGGTGCCCCTGCGCCCAACAGCGGCTGACTCCTCTGGGTTCCTGACTGGAGATGCTGTTTCAGTTACCTTCTCTTCATACTGGCCGGGGGCTTCTGGCCCTCAATTAAGACAGAAATGCGCCGTGGCTGTCTCCCTGTGTATTTTATAATCCGGATATCTAATACCGGTATTATGCACTGAGAAGACCATCTGTGCCTTGGAATTATTGTCCTTGTCTAGCAAGACATACAGATACGCCCAGTTTAACTGCAGCCTGCAGTTTTCCTCTTAATCAGTTGAAATTGCTTCTTCATTTAGATCAGTGCTCTTCAAAACAGCTGAATTGTGTGAGCATCCAGCATAGCAGACACAGCATAAGTTAAGAGTTCTCCACTTCGCATTGGTTGCTGTCCAATTACTGTAAGAAATGAGTTGTTTCTGAGGTTGATGGTTCCACATTGAGTGCATTTGGTTAAATAGTTCAGGACATCAACTATCTGAAAACATTTTCTTCTGCACAACAAAAGGCGACCTTTCTTTTAATCTTTTTCTGCGGTTTCTCATGTTTAGAGAATAGATAGGATGCTGTAATAAGGTGGGTCTTCTTTTGCTTCAGTTCAGCTTTGTGTTGTTCTTTTGTTCCAGCACTTTGCAGCTACCAGATCAAAAACAGTCTCTAGTGCGTGTTAAGAAAAATAGCCATTACCAAAAACTTTCAGAGACTGGGGAAATCCTAGAAATGACTCAGATTTTCTCCCCTGTTCAAGTAAGGCATTGATTTCCCCTTTCTCTCCACCTGCTCCATGACCTCATTTTATTTCGAGCGCTGTCCCACTCAGGCCACACCTGAGTGAAGGAGGCTCAGGGTTGTGACAGCCCAGCTCAGAGCCATACAGAGCCGCTGCCTACTTGTCCTCTCCTGTCCTCTTCTGCCTCCCAGCGTCACCCTCTTGCCCTTTCCAGCTTTCCCGCCTCCCTTTAAGTCAGGGATTTCAATCTCTTAGCTGCACATCAGAAAGATGCTCAGAAGCATCTCTACTGCTGGTGTCTCGTCTCCAGTGCCACCTCCGCGCTGCCTCCAGCATCCTCTCACCGCCAGGGACGATTTAGATCCAGTTGCTCACGAAGGAGCCCCTGTCACCTGGAAGGCCATGGATAGCAGCAGTCCCGCTCGGGAACATGGTACCTATATTTACCTTGGAAAACATTTCAAATTCCTGGGCCCCATCCAAGACCCTGCAAGGATCAGTACTGAGGAAACATGCTGGGAAGCTGTGGGCTTAGTAAACAGAGCAGGCGACAGCTCTCTGTAGACCCACTCAGAAAGCCGGTGCTGCCGTGTAAGTGGAATAAAGCTCGCAGAGCCTCAGGGTCCTGAGTGAGAATGCAGGATGTATTCATATCGGGGGAGGTCAGCGAGGCTCGTCACGTTCCAGACTAAGTTTTCCCGTTCAGAGGTGGAGAGAACAGCAACTTGCACTCCCCTTTGTTGTGAGACCAAAATATGACCAAATGCGTGAAAGACCGGGTGACAGTGAGGGTGTAATGGGTGCCCTGCTTCCCTCTCCCAGGTAAACAATTGCTCTCCTGAAATGTGATACAAATGTGCTTTTTGGTTTATCCCCTCCAGCAAGATAGGCTTCCAAAAAAAGCCTTAGAATCCGTACCTAGAGCCAGGCCAGTTTGTTCTTTGTTTCTCTGCAATCACATGGGTCAACAGAGACCTGAGGTTCAAACCACGGTCTGAGTCTCCCGGAAGCACACGTGGCTGAGCTGGGCGGAAAGTCTGGATTGACAGTGGGACAGCACCGGGCGCAATCTGCAGGTGGCCCGCAGGAGCACCTGCCCCCAACACGGAGGCTGTGCTGCAGTTCCTCCCAGTCTGCATAAATCTGGGCACTGGGCACAGGGAAGGTCCCGGAAGCGGAGAAGAGTGAGGCCTGTCTGAGGTGCTTTGCTCAAATCAGGAGCAGTGAAAGCCGACCTGCTGCCTAGACAAATCGACCCATCGGTCCGCAGCGCCCGAGCACACAGCCGCCGGCCACACCCTGGCTGCAGTGCCACGACTTCTGCCCTGTTTTCCCCTTTGGAGGCTCTGTGGGGTCCAGCACTTGCCCCGCACAAATGGTGTGAGGGGCAGCTAGCTGCAGGTGAGACTTCTGGAGGTGACCGGGGCAGGCGGGAAGCGGCAGGCACATGTTCCTGGCAGGTGGGCAGGGGTCCGATTCATGCAGCATGGCGAGGAAGCAATCATTTTGCAGAGCTGTCCACCACGCCCAGTGGGGTGTGTGCTGGCCAGTTCTCACTGTCCCACAAGCAGGGTGACTGGGGGTCTCGATGGCCTTATGAGGACTCAGGGCGGCGGGGAACCCAGGCAACTGGGTCTAGCCCAGACCTTTCTGGGGACCTATTATTCTGAAACCCTGGGCTCAGCCTCCGTGACTGCCAAGGTTTCATGGTGGTGTGAAGTCAAATAAGCAGCTTCTTTCCCTGAGTACTTGCTGCCACGTAGCGAGCTAAGGGCTCTTTGAGGGGTTCAGAGTCCCCGCTTGCCTGGCCTAGGTGCCAGGGTCATTACCAATTCCCTTTTCCTTTTGTCCCCCTCGCACTGAGACCCTCTAGGTATTTTCTGTCTGTGCTCACTCTTCTGGCACAAATGTTTACATAATAAACTGCCATTCTGGTTTGTTTTTCTCCTGTGAGGGCCCGAGAGGCAGGACCCTCCTTCTGGCAGTGCTAACTTGGGACAGTGACAGGTAACTTGCCTGTGCTTGTCACCTGTGCTCCGCTCCTCTGCTTGTCAAGTGTAGACACCTTCCTCTGTTCGTCTTTTCATCAATTCATGCATATCTGAGTTCTTTTTAAACTTTAGCTTTCATAAAATGGTATTTTTAAGATTTGCCTACAAGTTTTTGTGCAGAAATTTGATTTCAACTCTCTTCGCATTGCGACAGGAAGTCGTAACTGCTGGGCTACGTGGCCGCGGTAGGTTTAACAGCATGGAGAACTCTCCGAGTGCTTTTCTGTGCTCTAAGGAGCTGCGCCCTTTTTAATTCCCAGCAGCTGTGTGTGAGAGCGCGGGGTTTTCCGCCTCTTGGCCAGCAGTGTTTGCTGCGCCTGGCTCGTGATTCTGCTCCCTCCTGAGTGTGAGCTGGTATCTCACCGGCAGCTTCTTTTCCCCAACAACAGTGACTTTGAGAACTTTTACACGTGCTTATTGACCGTGTGTCTATCTTTTATGGAAAGGTGTCTGTTGAGACATCGCATCCATGTCTTTGAATCAGGGTCTTCCTGAGTTGTATTCTTTATTCACTCTTCCTAGAAAGCTTTACCAGAATGTGATGGGCAGATGTTTTCTCCCATTCTATCACTTGCCACATTACATCTGATTCCTAATGATTTTTTTAACTGACAATAGTTTTAATTTTAGTAGAGCAACATCTAATTTTTTTCCCCCTTTGGTTGCTTGTGCTTTTGATGTCACCCCTAAAATAATCACTGCCTAACCTAAAGGTAGGATGGTTAGTCCTATTTTTTGGCTCAGATTTTTATAGCTCTACCTATTACACATATATCTTTGATCCATTTTGAAATAGCTGTCACCTCTGCCTATTGATATTATTGGTATTGTTCCCATGTCCGCACTTCAGAAAATGACACTGAAAACTTGATCTCTGACCCCCAGAGAGATCACTGGTACAGTGCGGCGGGCAGTTCGGGGCCTGGGCGGTGGGAGCAGCTGTGTGTGAGCCAGCACCATGGTCTGGGAAGGCTTTGAGGCCGGTGTCCTCCAGGGGCCTCCTCATCCTCTGGACGCCCCTGGACACCCCGTAGTACCACCAGATGCAGGTTACCGCTCTGCTTTGCTCTCCATGTTTCATTATTTTATGGAAGAATTATTTTTTGGTTTTTAGTCACAGCAACTAAAATCCAGGCATGTTAGTTAATATTCACATTGTTATCAGACAGATTACATATGTCAGTAGGGAAAAGGAGGATGTATATTTGGTAGCAATTTTTAATCATTAATATACAATTAAGTGAGCATTACATGAGAAATAATTACAGTTATGTTAGATCCAGGTTGTATATATTGTATGATAATGTGCAAGATGGAATGGATTTCTGCTTATTTTTAAAAATCTTATTAATAGTCTTAGCATACATCATATGATCTAGATATTTGTAGCTTGATTATCATTTTGGAGATATTTGAGCTTCTTTTGTCAAATCTCAGAATAAGCTTTATACTCCAGAGATCTAAAGGAGAAAGGATAAAGGAAGGCGGGGTTTGTTCAACAGTTTATTGAAACCTTTCTGCATTTATCCCTTTAAATTAAAGTTTGATTAGCTATTTGAAGCTTTACCAAGCCTTGGGAACTTATAATCAGAGTTTGATATGAAGGGTACTGTAATCAGCCGGTCTCTGTTCTCATTTCACATAAAAGAAATTTCACTGCAGAAAAAGGTGGCAGTAACTGACCCAAGGAGGTAGACGAGGTAGCAGAGAGCTTCATTCAGCATTCGCACCTGTCCGCCTCCAGCCCGGGACTCAGGACCCTGCAGGCTCCATGAGAGAGAGCCCAGCACAGCTCCCCAGGGTTCCTTCAGAGTGGGCGTGGGTCTCCAGCGAGGCTTTCCAGCGTGGGGTTTGCAGCTTGTGCCCCGGACAGCACCAGGACCTGGGCCCGGCACAAAGACGGATGCACCATTCTTTGCATCATTCTCAGGGACTGAAGCCCCCAACCAGAGGCAGGTGTTTCTCTTACTCAGCCAGAACCAGCCCCGAGCGGAAGCTGGGAGAGGCAAATGTCAATCACACCACTCCCGGCCGCCACGGTCAGGCTCCTGCTCTGGCTCCACTTACAGAAATCGCTCCGGGAAGAGGTCCCGTGAGGTGTTCTAGGTTCCAGAGATGGAAGAAAACCCTCCTTCTGAAGCTCAGTATGGATGTTTCTATTCACTGGCAAGTAATTGTCCATATTTGTGATAACTGATATTTTTGGATATTTTTTCCATTTTTGGATGTTTTAAAAGATTTAAAATCTCAAAACAGTATTCATAAATCAATTTGACCTTACTGTGAAACCAAAATAATAACAAACTCACTTGAAGCAGAGATATAATTGGTTCCAGTAGCAAAATATCTCCCAGAGTCAATGCAAACAAGATAAATCAAAACTAAAGTGGTTCATATTTTTACATTAAAAGTAATTTTATGGGAGCCCTTTTGTTTCATTGAATTTAAATAAATCATTATAAAAATAATATATACCTAATATAGTTCCCCCATGCAGTGACAACCGCTGTTAATGTTTTTATGTATTTTCCTTGAGCTTCGGTTTGATCTTTGCACATGTGTTTTAGAGGATATTTTAGGCTCTGCATATTTAAAAGGTGGTGGTGCTGCCTGACCTCTGTAACAGGGTCACCAGGTCCTTGAACACAAAGACCGGCTGTCCCCGCAGGAGCTGTACGTAGACCGCCCAGAGTCCTGTCTTCCTCACGTTGGCTGGAGCAGGCCCAGCAGCCAGGAGGCCTTGATGAGGCACACTGGATTATGGATCGAGGGTCCTGCTGGTGATGGGCACCCCCTCTGTTCACCCAGACAGTCAGGACGAGTGAGAGAGCAGCTCTTATTTGTCCCTCCTGGTATTTTCCGACGTTGCTGACTCCTGGCCCTACCTGATGATGGGATGTGAGTGAATTGTGGCCAGACACTCTGGCTGTGTGTTCCACCCTAAATCCACCGGAAGGAGGCAGAAAGAGGCCATAAGCGGTAGGGTCAGCAGGCCATACTTCTCTCTAGGTGTGCATTTTTGCTTCTGTCCTCAGGGGGATTGCAGAGATTGTTCCTTTCATCCGACTGTCAGGACCTGGAATAAACATGATTTTACCAGCACTCCTGCAATTACCAGGAAGGAAAGATTCTCATACAAGTCACAGACATTTGCTTGACTTTTACTATTATTCAATTTATTTAAGTCACAGATAAGACTTTTCACTTGACTGAAATATGAATTTCACAAGCCATGAAAGCTTATACAGAGCTACCAAGTAAGACAGTGAGCAATTATCTAAAGAAAAAAAAATGGATGCAAAATTTAACTGCCAAAGGAATAAAATTACACTAAACACCAACACATCCCAGGTTCTTTCCTTTCCTTTCAAATGACAGTCCCATGGCTGCTTTGCTGAGCCTTTGATGAGAACTGAAAAGTGTCATCATTCTGCACAATATGACATGGTATAGAGTCAATAAACAGCTCCCCCATGAGGGAAAATTCACCCTGAGGTCTAGTTCTTCAGAGAAAATGAGGCTTCTTTTTAAATTTTAGGAAGTGAGTTGTGCTGCATTGTGGGTTCTGCTAATGGGATCTCAAACTCCACGTTTGCTTCGCCTCTCATGTCCTGCTGTTCTCCTGCGGGTACTGGATGGAAAGTGGTGGACCCTTTTCACTGACTCAACTCCACTGACCTAAAGACTTAATTGAATTGTGGGCCAGAGCAGAGTGGAGTTAAACTGAGTTGCCCCAAAACCACAGGGAGGCATCCAGGTGCTGGGAGAAGGTAGGGACCCTCGTGGAACTGCAGTCACGTTTTAGAAGAGGAGAGACAGCTGTGGGAAGGCACATCGGACAGATGGATGAAAGAGATTGGTGTAAACTATATTTTTGAGTGTGGGAAGAAACTGAGAGCTTTAATAATCTAGATTCCTGAGGCTTTTCTTTGGTTGAGTGATAACTGATAATACAGGTTATAATTAATAACCTTGGCAGAAGAGACTACTTTCAAATTAATAAATTATCCTCTTTTTTTGGCTTTTTTGTGACAAGGTCTCACAATGTAGCTTAGGCTGGCCTTAAACTCACTATATATCCTAGCCTGGCCTTGAACTCAGAGAGATCCTCCTGCCTCAGCCTCTTAAGTGCTGGGATTAGAAGCTTGCACCACCACCTGGCTAAATTATCTGAGCGAGCGAGGCTCAGGGTCCTCTGCATCTCTAAATGTTGCTGCTTCCAGGGTGTCACATCTGCCCCCCCTATTTGGACTTCTCTGAGGCCAGCCCCCCGCCCGGCCTTGCACTGTTCACCTCAAAACCTTTCACCTGTGGGGCTCCGCTTCCACCCACACTCCTGGCGGCCTCGTCCGCAGCAGCCTCCACTGGTCTCATAGTCTATGTGGCCACTGCCGGCCAGTGCAGCCCTCAGTCCCAGCCTGAGTGCAGGGCTGTGCCGCCTTGGGTCACCCTGAGGGTCACCCTGAGGGTCACCCTGACAGCTGCTAAAACCCTGCAGGTCCTGGCTCATACATATTTTTATCTAGAACAACAACAAAAAAGCCTATTCCTTCTGCAACTTCCATATTTCATCTTTGACCTGCTCCAGTTTCCCCAAATTAGATTATTTGGAATCAAGCAGCTGAAACTTTAGTGTGTTTTTTGACAACGGAGAAAAAATATAGTTGATTTAAAATTTTTGCCTTTCAATTAGCATCACACTGGAGAGTGGCGGCCAGGCGAGCTTGTGGAAAATAATAAAGCCAGTTGCCTTATCCGTTCCTTGGAGTGATACACTGCATCTATTTTTTTCTCCTTCCCCAAACAGCATAGACCAGCAAGTACAGGTTGGCACTTGTCTGCCCTGGGTATTCCAGGCCTAGCTCATACAACCTTTGTATGTGTGCTACGCTGTCCTAAAGAACAGTCTTTGACATTCAAGCGAAGCCCTCCTTTGGGGTCTCTATCTATCCCTAAAACCACGCCTACTGATTTCTCCATCTCTCCTTCAGTTCTGGCTGCAATTTGGGCTGTGACCGAAAAGAAGCTAAATTACTAAGCTGCCCTCTCAGGAGACGGACGGTTCTGAGTCTTCTGTACTCTGCACTCACCCCTGGCCTTTTAATTCTCCAGCTTTGGTCCCCAGGGGTGCCCCTCTGGGAGGATCACCCCCCCCACATCACCACTCTCGGCAAATGTCACAGACAGAGTAACAGTGAATTGCAAATAAAGATAGCTAAAAATCACCTGGCATTTGAGGGAAGCCGTAGCGTTAAACAGGGTCACTGAACTTAATAAAAAAGAAAAGTGAAGACAGAAAAATGAAATGTCGCCCAAAGCCTGATCTCAGGACTGGTGGACTCCATCTCTTAATGCCAGCGGCCTCTGCAGCCGCTGCCTGCTCCTCTGAGCAGAGGCCCTGCTCCTTCTGCCACCTGGAAAGCAACTCCCCTGCCGCTTTCTACCAACCCGATAGGGAGCTGTAATCGCTCACCCTCTGCAGCCTTTCGGGGTTCCCTGGCCCTGCTTGGCTCAGGCTGCTGGGGTTCAGAACTCAGCGGAGGCTCTTAGGTTTTGAAGCCAGGTTCTCCTCTCTCCTGTCTGGCCATTCAGTCTCCTCCAGTGAAAGCCTGCTGTTTGCACAGGCGTTAAGGAGTTAAGTTACATCTTCCCTGTGCGCCTGGGGGTTTGCAGCAGGAGAAAGGTTACCACCCTTGGCCGGGAGCCTTCTTGATCCAAACTTGGGTTCTCTCAATGCTGCACCCTTTGTGACTGTTTTTCTGGAAGCCACCCTCAGCAGTCTTGGTGGAAACAGCCTTCCAAATGCTCTCTCGTGTCCCAGCAAAGTATGGTCTCGGTGTGAGACGTGTGAAGACGTTCGGCATCTCGTCTCCCGTGCTTCCAGGAGCTGTGCTCATGTGTAGCTGCCACATGCTCAGGCTACCAGGGACAGGAGCTTCGAGCACCTGCGCTGGCTCCAGACAGAGCCCTCTCGTTCCACAGTAACCGTCACCATCCGAGGGTGCCATCCATCCCGTCTGGATTTCTTCCGGCCTCCTCTATCAACATGCAACCCTCCCATTGAGAACAGGAAAGTATCAGGTAGCAGATACTATCACAGAGGTAGAACGGGAGAGGAACGAAAGAGGAATGGCTCACCTAGAACCGGAACCGCCGGGTTAGTCTCGGCCCCGAATGATGAAACGATCTGTCCAGTCCGTCTCTGTCTCTTTCTCTCTCTCTCTGTCTCTCTCTCTGCTTCACAAAGCCAGTGGACTGCAGAGGCTGACCACATTTCCTGGTCCTGTGTCTTTTTGTTGTTGTTCTCCTGTTTTTGAAAGATTCTCTTAACGTCATCTGCTGACTGTCAGCCTCACAGACTGACCTGGTGAAATACAGCACTCTAGAATTTTCCAGAGTTCTGATTGATTGGGAGCTCGGAGCCGCTGTAGTGGTATTAAGTGGAAAGACTCACTGAGGGGATTCAGCCAACCCCCGCCTCCCTGCTCTGTGGGCGTCTCCAATTGGAGGCAGAGTTGTGGATCCTGACATTGAGGTCCTCGAGGAGAAAGGACAGTTCAGCCAGGGTCAGCAAACCACTGCCCTCGGGCCAATTCCAGCCCCCTCCAATGTCTGCAGGGCTTATAATCTAAGAATGATACTCACTTGGTTAATTGGTTGAAAAATAATTTTGAAAAGAGCAATATTTCATGGCCTGTGAGATTTACATGTCCCTTGGATGTCAGTGCCCACGAGTGAAGTTTCCTTGGAATTCAGCCACCTGTGCAGGTTAACACACTGTCACAACTGCTCTGGGCTACAATGGAGCTACGTATTTGTCACAGAGCCCTGATTGCCAAAGCTCAATACATTAACTCCCTAGGTTTTAGTGAGATGGTCCACTGGTCAGTGTGTGAAGAGTCACTAATCTGATGGGCTCAGGGAAGGAGTAGCAGCTAATAGTCGGGCAGATTGTCTTCCAAAGGGCCCTAGATGTTCAAGGACAGCACAGCTTTATGGAGCACACTCTGGAGCAGGGCAGGACACAGAAGCAGGTGGGTTTCCATGTATGAACTTTCAACAAAGCCCCTGACCCTTACAGTACCCAAGTCACACTTTAGAGCAAACATTTAGTAACTGAGCACAGTACTCTTAATATTGATAACACTTGTGTTGTTTTCTTGGCCTGTGACCTGCTTACTGCACTTAGGCTGAGTTGAGGGGTCCCTTTATAAACTTATTTTTTAAAACTCCATCGTGTTCAGTGAGTATGAAAGAAGTGACGACTTCAAAATGACTCAGAAGCAGAGGCAGATAATTATCAAAATGAGGAACTAAAATTGATGAAAAAATAAAGGGAATATGATAATTCCTACCTGATAAATACCTGGGCAGTAGCCATGGTTCTGAAGATAAAGAATGAAATCTCTGCTGAGGCAGGGAGGGTATGATCCGGAGGGATCAGTGTGGTGAGACACTGATAAACCAGGAAATATCTGCAGAGCCTCCGTTAGCACCAACGCAGAGCCCCATTAGATTAGTGCAAACTTTCCTCTGGGAATTTCAGAGGAAAGTTTGATGGGGGTTAAAATGCTGCTAACAAAACACTTAACCCTAGGGTGTGGAAGTTTTGGAGGTGAAGGTTCAGTGTGGATTTGAGGCGATCAGATTCCAGGATTCAGTGGGGTACACCTGGGGATCATGCAGGAACAATGGTACCTGTATCTACAGACTTTCAGGGTGCCAGGAAATTTGCTTACTTAGAAAATAAAACAGATTTGGAACACTTTGCATACTAATTCTATTACTTGATGCCAATTTGCTTAATGCTAAGTTTAAAATCCTCTTTGTAACTTTGGTCTCTTCAACAATAGAACTTAAAAATGGGTTTTTAGAAACAGATGCATTTGTAAAGAAGGGTGGTTTTAACTGTATAGCACAGAAAAATGGAAGAAATCAGAGAGTTGTTGTACAGATTATAAATGAACTTTGAAGGCCTCGGTGCTAGTATGCTAATGGCCAAGTGTAGAGGACATTAACATATACAGAAACACCCACTCACTATAAATTACATACTCAGTACCACTGCATTTGCTCAAGGGAGTACTGCAGAGGCAGGAAGAAAAGGTTTTCACTGCTCACAATGCATCTAAAAGGAGCAGTTTAAAATATCTTCCACGGTGGTAACAATAGATGTTCATCGCTTTCATAGATGTTCATCGCTTTCACGTAGAGATGTTTATCTTCAAAGGACAGTAGTGAAGGTTCTGTTTATTTCCTGATGACAAATTTCATACTCAACAAAAATTAAGAGGAGTTAATGCAAAATGGAAAGTGAAGATAGAAAATGCCTCAGGTCTTTGTTATTCATACACATTTTACCAACAGCAAAAATTATTGAAGTTTGTGTGTACAACTGTTCTGGCTACTTACTTCATGAAGCCTCAACTGCAGGTGTATTTAGTTTCTGCTGTAAGAATGTATATTTCCCCTTTTCATTCTATATATTCTGTCTTGTAGCTCATCCAAAATAAATGGTATGGTAGTATATAATGTATGAATATCTGAAATTTGAACTATCATTAATTAAATCTATAATCTCTAAGAAATCATTATCTTTTCTTAAAATGGGAATAAAAAATGATTTTATGTTCAGAAAGTAAAATGTGCTTATTGGGTCAGAATGTAGTTTTTAAAACTAACATTTTACCTGCACTTAGAAGTTTGATAAAAATTGCTCTTGCACCACCCAGCCATCATCTAAACGCAGATTTAACAGTTTTAGTAGCATTTCTGCTTATAATCTCAATATGCATTCAGTGTATACAACTTGGAAGTTAGAGACAAACGTAAGAAAACTATCAACATCTAATCACCAAAAGGTAAGTAATTACTAAAATGTATTTCAGTATCTTTTCTTCTGTGTGGTATGTAAAAGTAAAGATATTATTGATCAGTGGTGGCTTTTTGTTTCTACAGCTTCTCACAAGAAATCATCCCATTTCTCCTTATCACTAAAACTTAAATAGATTCATAAATTTTACAGAATTCTATGTGGTTGTTGAAAATTTGTCTACTATAAGAAAAAGTAAAAAGGCATATATATGTGCATGGAATGTGCATCAGTACGTGTGTCAGAAGGTGGCCAGGGTGGAATGTCTCCTTGCCCGGCTTTGGAATCCAGCCTGGGGACTGGTGCAGGGCACCTGGGGAATCCTTCATCTCGAGGAGGCAGGCCCTTGGGCTTTTGCCTGGTCCCTCACCACTTCTGTTCCAGTGCTGCTCCCTGCCTGGCTTCCTGGCTGTCATGAACTAAGCACCTTCGCTCTTCTGGGCACATCTGCCATGAGGGCTCCATCTCGGAGCCAGTCAACCACGGACTGCACCCCCTGAAAGCAGGAAGGAGATGAAACTCAATGTTTCCTGTCTAGTGACAGGAAAGCTGACCAGTGTATCTGTAAAAATAAAGATAAATATCAACCCAAATATTGCAGCTCAATTCTATACTAAAAATTTAGTGAATGTCCTGCTAAATATTATATAATTTTATTGCCAATTCAGTTATTAAAGAATCTATTCTAAATGCTGTAAGAAAACCCCTAAATCTCAGTGAAACAGTTGAAAGGTGCATTCTTCTCATTTCATCATGGACGTTCTGTTCTTCACAGTGCCTTGGGATTCTTTGTTGGATTCTCTACAGCAGCCAGCTTAGAATGGTGAGCAAAAACCTCCCAACTCCACCAAAGCTGATCCATGGGGCATGGATGAGGAGAAACTCGAAAACAGCAACAGAATAATAAGGGCAATTAAAAAGTAAATAATAACAACAAAACAGGTCAGTAAGGTACTGAGCACCTGAAACAGGATATAACTAAATAGATAATGGACTTAAAAAGCAAAAGGAAGAAAAAAAAGTGCTCTAAAGGATATAACTGCATTTATGTTGAAGTGTGTAGGATTGATGACCATGTTGCTAAGTTTTTATTGAATCATTGAACAGAACTGTTTGCAGCCTCACTGTTTGAATGTCCACATTGTATGCTTTGATTTTTTAACTTGAACAACTATGTCTAAGAAGACAATATGCAATTTATCAACTAGTGATTTCTTACTGTTTTTTTATGAAATTCTGTATTGTTTCTACCCCTTTTTCTGTTTTTTTTTCTCTTTAAATAAAATTTAAAACAAAAGAATGGTGAGGGTTGAGGCTACTTCAGTCTCCAGGAGGAAGCCTGCAGGCAGTGCCGACCATGAGCACCTTTGTGCTGCGTCACCGAGGGCGAGCAATTGTCATGACGTTGTGAGTGGCACTGCGCTCCCGTTCTTAGGAATACAACCTTATTTTATTTTATTTTGAAAAGCAAAACAGAAAAAAAGAATAGAAACAATACTGAATTTCAAAAACAATAGTAGGAAATTAATACTAGTTAATACGTTTCATATTATTAGAAGTAGTTGTGCAGGGTATAAGATTTAGGCATGAAAAAATGATCAAACAAACAATGAGAGCACAAACTGTTCTTTCTGATGAAATAAGAGATTAGTAGTGTAGTTATCTACCGTGTGTGTGTGTTTGTGTGTATGTGTGTGTGTAAGAGGGAGAAAGAGAGGGAGAGAGACAGAGAGACAGAGACACACACGTATGTACATCTACATACATAGAATCTTTTCCCTCCTTCTTTCTTTCTCTCCTGTCCCCATCCCAGTTGTTCTTTCCTTTCGAGCACTTTCTTTCTCTTTCATTATCACAATGTCTATTGTACAGTTTGGATCTCAATACTCTTTCAGTTGTATTGTCTCCCTAGTGTAAAAAATAATAAGCTTATTTTATAACCTTATTTGAAAATAATCTTTGCAGATATAATCAAGTTAAAACACGGTTATTCAGGACTAGGGTGTAGCTTCCTCATAAGGTGATCTTTGAAGATTTGTGGCTGCGCAGAGCAGTTCATGAGATGACAGAAGCAGAAACCCAAGTCACACTGTAGCAGCCAAGTCCTCCAAGGATGGACACCAACAAGACCGTGGGACAGGCCAAGAAGCATCATTTCCAAGAGCCTTGAGGAGAACATGGCCCGGCCAGCACTTGTTTCAGGACTTCTAGCTTCTGTAGTTACTAATCCAATACATGTTCAAACATAGAAAAGTTTTAAAAAGTGATAATATTAATGAGAGGTGAAATGCAAGATAAAATTAATGCGATATGTCAGGATAAAAAGGGATATTAAATAAAGAGAGACGCACAATTTAGCAGGATGATAACAAGCTATTATCCAACATAAGTGAACCTACATGTAGGCTAAATATATAGGGCAAATTGTACTAAATAAGAAAGACTTTAATACAAATAATTAAAACAGAAACCTCAATGCTATCCTGTCACAAAGATCTCTCTCTCTCTCTCTCTCTCTATATATATATATATATATAAATACAGAGAAAAAAATAACAGCATTTACATGAAATTTCTGTATATTATGAAGTAAAATAAATAGTGGAGAATGGCAGTGTTGTAGTCAGGCTTTACAAGGGATTAGATTTAATACAGGACTCATAATTTACAGGATAATTTTATAATATTCACTCAAAGAGTCAAATGCAAAAGAGCGTAGGAGATCTGTCCACACACTGTGGAGACCCACAGTGTCCAGCTGAGGGTCTGGATTCCATGACAGTGTTCTACACGAGTCCAACTTAAAAGCTAGACCCCACGGCAACGTCTCATGCAAGTCTATCAAGGACCTGCTCTGGGGAGGCCCAAAGGTCAGCGGTGGCAGCTAGAAAGTCTGCGCCAGGAGGGATGAAGGGTCTGTGCCAGCAGGCGAGGGGTGTACAGTGGGGCCAGGAAGCAACGCCCAAGGTAAAGACCAGAGCTCCTGGTCGTAAAGAGAACCGCAGCATCCTCAGTGACAGCGAGGTCCTCCGAGGATGAGCACAGCCGAGTTCGCATCAGGGAGCCAGCATGACAGCTCCCCCGGGAGAATCAGAGCACCATCTTCCCCACCAGCTCCCCTTTGGTGCTGTGGGCAGTGACCCCCCCAGGTGGGCCTGCCTTCCACGCCCGTAACAATGCTAATTCAGTTCAGCTGAGTGCCATAATTCACCATCCGTTAACCCACCACAGGCAGAAATTATGAAAGACAGCAAGCTGATAGGTTCTGGTAATTCTTTTTTATGTCCCTCATTTGTTTATTTCAAAAATATTTCCTTCAGTCTCTTTTTAATTAATCACATAATGCCAAGCGATAGACTCTATGTAGGCCCTCCCTCCAATACAGCGGCACTGTGCTACCCCTGCGGCATTGCACGGGAACTGTCCGTCAAAACAGGACTTTCCATTGGATGGTGGTGCCATCAGATTACACTGGGACCAAAAGTTCCCGTTACCTAGTGGCAGTGTGGCAGTGCTAATGTGGGAACTCAGGGCGTGACTCACACATTTCTGGTAAAAATGCACTGGAACCAGGAAGCAACGCTCAAGATAAGGCCCAGGGCCACCCCAGAGAACCGCAGCAACCCTCAGTGACAACGAGGACCTGAGCTTCTCCAACGATAAGAACAGCCGAGTTCGTATGGGAAAACCAGCATGGCAAGCTTCTCCAGGAGAAGCTGCTGTAAATAAACCCACTGTGCTGTTAGCTGCATGAATATAGCACATACGATTGTGTAAAGTACCTACTACTTAACAGAAAATGACTGTTAAAATTTGTGTGTATATGAAGCTATACTTTTTATTTAAAAAGTACTAACTGTGAGAAAGCCTCGGGCAGATCCCTCGGGAAGGTTTCCACAGAAGTCACTGAATGTCAGGGAAGAAAGCATCTCCTGGTGTCCCTGTCCCCAAAGACCCGTGTGGACACGATGGGGGTGGTGGGCCATGACAGTGATGACTCCCAGCCTGGGTAGGGCTAATCTACTACAGGTGTGAGTTTCAATTCTTAACATAAAAGTGATAAATAAAAAATCAATAAAGCGTTCTCTACTGACAGGTAGTAGCTGTGCCTCTCTATGGGGTGTGTTTGCTAACCCAGTATGTGTGTACGATCTGTGATAATCCAGCCAAGGTACTACGCACTTCCATCTTTTCAGTCATTAATCATTTTTATAAGTATTGGGAATTTAATGGTCTATATATCATATTTTTCTACCTTTTTTGGAGACAGTTCAGGCTGGCCTTGAACTTACTCTCTAGCCCACACTAGCCTGGAACTCTCGGTGACCCTCCTGCCTTACCTCCCAAGTGCTGGGGTTACAGGCAGGCGCCCCCACACCGGCCAGCATGTGTTATTTTAGCCAGGAGTTACTATTGTGCTGAAGGGAATTGTGATGTGTGATACGTTGTGTCAACCTGAGGAGATCCAAAGCTTAGCTCAGTAACTCAGCAGCTCCACATTTTGCTGTCACCAGGCTTGCGGGAGAAAGCTGCCACCGCGTCAGTAGCACATGACATGAGCAGGATTGTCCCCAGGTCCCCCGGGACAACCACAGGTAACAAGAGTTAAGCCGCCCACACCCACATTTTGAACCACAGGATGCAAAGCAAACTTTCTGCAAAGTTGGCAGCATAAATATGGGAGATTCTAGAACTGTGCCCTGAGCAGCCACAGTTCTGAGTTCTAAGGGAACAGGGCCTTTCCCCGGTCCCTGGGATGAGCACAGGTGGTGCTTACATCTGCAGCACTGACTAGTACCTTGAAGCAGTTCTAGCTTGTGCCGGGGACTGTAGCTCTCTCAGCCTCTTTTATGAAGCTGTGACACCCAGATACCATTTTCTCAGGTCTCACGGGATAAACACAAAGGGCGCCAGGCTGTGGGCACCAGCACTGTGGTGTGACCCCTATGGGCTGTGAGTTGGTTGTTCCTTAAGTCTCCGGAAGATGTGCTTGTGTCATTTGACCGCCTGCCGCTGGCATCTCTGCTGAGAAGTCACAGGACATGGAGAAGACCTTTCTGGAGTCCTGTGGATTGAGCACTCTGGAGCAAGGGTTTGTGGCCTTGGTATCTGTGCCCCATTCCTTCAGGACATGGATAGGGATGTCACCAGGTCATGAGCGGCAAGTGCCACTGGTGACAAGGCTTGTGGCCTTGGGAGCCCCAGACCTGGAGCTGCGGCGCTCGGACGGGTGCCTGCCCGCGCTTCAGAGGCAGGCAGGGTCAGGCAGAGGCTTTCGTCCACTGTGGTCCTGCCAAGTCTGCGGCCAGGAAGGGGCTCTTCCCTTGCGCCCTCCACAAAGTGCTGGGACTGGGGTGGGGACACTGGCAGCCCCACCCTTGGGCGGCAGGAAATGGCCGGGGTCGTCTTCAGATCCCACAAGCGGGTGCGGGTGTGGCGCTGACTTCACAGCAGCAGTGTCAGTCCCTAGGCTGAGGGCCGGGGACACCTTCCCTGGTTCCTGTGGGATAAGCAGAGGGAAGTCTCGTGTTCATGGCTTCAGTGGGCACTGACCTGGGTCCTGCAGGGCTCTGAGTGTGCTGTCTTCTCTGCAGGGCGCTGTGCACTGGCCCAAGGCGTCCCGCCCCGTGAGGAGGCCAATTACCAGCACCTAAGCCGAGAAGGCTTCCTTCGGCGGCTGTTTTAGTGGCTGGTTCTGGGGATTGGCAGGCCAGCAGCTCCCCAGTAGGTTTCAGGCTCCTTAGGACTGTGGAATCCTGCCCGAGGTGTGACCTCTGCTGCTGTACTCAGGTGACTGGGCCCTTCCCGTCCACCCTGAGGGGGCTGGCGTCAAAGTGGTAAATTGCGTTGTTCTTTCCCTAGGTGCTTCACTGACTTTCCATGGATCCTGCCACCTCATTTTCCTACATATCCCTTACTTAGTCGCTCCTCGAAATACAGTTTTTCCTTTGCTGCCTTCTGCTGTTTTTCCTCTGGGTAGACTCTCTGCGGGGCTCTTTTACACAGCCATCTTTCTAAGGTGTGTGATTATTTCAAAATTTTTTAAAAGTAAAAAGAGAATGTCCTGGGAGGCTGAGTCAGAAGGATCCCACGTGTAAGCCAGCCTGTGCATCTTGTCCCAAAATGAAAAGGAAATTTAAATGAGCTGGGGCTGTAGCTTAGTGTGAAGGCCTTGAGTTCCTCTGCTAGACTTCAAAGAGCCAATGAGCAAAATCCTTGTAAAGTCAGGACACAGTGGAAGAGTGCACTTCTGTACAGCCATAGAGTATTTAAGATGAATGTTATTATAAGAGCCAAACAGTTTATAAAGTAAAGTAGTAGCAGTAAACTAAGGCTAATTTATTACCTGAAAAAGACTTAATCCGTGTATGCACACGTGCCGTGCTCACGGTGTTCAGGCTGTCCACCCTCACCTCTGCCCACCAGGCCCTCACAGGCTCACTGAGGCAACTCCCAGTCCTGCAAACTCTGGTCACAGAAAGTGCCCTGTGTGGGTGGACCATGTCTGTATCTTTTACGCCACACTTTTCCTGTATCTTTTCTATCTGTGGGTATATTTATATAGGAAAACATTTACCAAGGCCCACGGTGTGCAGCCCCATAGCCTGTCTGGAGGACTGCGGTGCTAAACCGTGCTCTGCAGTCTAGGTGTTCAGTGGGCTTTAAGTACTGGTTATGGTCTGGGACACTTGGTTAAGCACTCTGACATTTGCACAATAACATTGCCTACCAGCCTATGTAGTAAGATGACTACAGGATTGGAGGCTGTGCAGGGAAAAGAAAGAAGCCTGTGTTAGCACCTCAGGCTTCGCTTCAGTAATGAGATCAGGCATCTCTGAGTGATGGAGCATATAGAGAGAATCACAAACTGGGGCTCAACTTGGAATGATTATTTACCTGTTATTTGATCATGGGCAATTTTCTTACCCTCTTAGAGAGTCAGTGTACTCATCAAGAAGATGGAGAGCAGTCTCCAAGGTTGAAATTCTGTCTGCAATTTTAGAAACCTTTTATAGAAAGATACAAAAGACTCCAGAATGCAAAAGGGTCTGCAAACCCCTGCAAATAAGGAACAGTAATTGGGTTAGAGTCACTAAAGTACCAGTTGAGACAGTTTTTGCAAACTAAAGCAACTGTGTCTCCCAAGGAACAGCAAAGGGGGATGAAGCCAGTGTTGAAATGATGTCATGTTACTTTTATTTATTCAGTATTCAAAGCACAGGTTGGGAATCTATCAGGCCTCGCGTGTTGAAGGCCTGTTTGAATTGAAGCCCCCCAGGGGTGCTCCTGTGAAAGCTGGCTTCAGGAGAGATCTGTGCATGTCAGGGCACCTCCTCCTTCATATCCAGGGATGAAGTGGAGTTGCTGGAACCCATCATGGCTCTGCTGTGAGCACGGACAATAGTCTGCTGGAATTTCCCTCCTCAGTCATCGCTTTCTCCATGAGGCCAAAATACTCCTTTTTCACATCGTATTATGATTTAAAATGAGGAATTACTGATCCACAGGATAAAGTGTGATACTGAAAGAAAAATGTCAATGTGTGAGACACAAGAGGCATTGCACCTATACCCAGGCAGGTGAAAAGAGCGAACTGGTGTTTGAAATCCTCATAAATACGTAACAGAAGAAAGACATCCATGAAGGAAACTGGGTAAGCCAGGAAAAGGAAAAATGTGGAAAAGCAAGATAAAAATAAGAAAATCCAACATTTGTCTCAGGCCATTCCAATATGCAAGAGAGAAAGAAAATGAGCATGGAAGATTGTAAATGTTTTCGCAAAAGGGAAAAATGCTCGAAATGAAAGAGATGCAACACAGGAGGTGTCTTGTGTCTGTCTTGAATGTTTGTGTGAAAGTGAATCACAGGTGCTGAGAAAGAATGTTGGTGCCATCTGAGCTTTCAGTGTCCATGAACACACGCACCCGGGCATGCACATACCCACGCACCGAGAATTCCATAGACCTCAAACCCGAGTGCAGGGGAATAACCCTGGGAATTTAACCACAAACCCAGCTCTGAACTTGCATTTCCAGAACATACTCTGACCGATTCTGACACACACAGTCTGCAGTCTACAGCGAGAGGCATTCTCTGGTTATCCTCTTCTTCATCACGAGAGAGATGGGTTTCCTTCTGGCATTCTGTCTTGTTTCCTGGGTCGTGTTATAAATGCAGACTGACTTAGGGAACTGAAAATCACCTCTCTAGTTCTGCAGCATGTTGGCCCCTGAGGCTAGGGTAAGCGCTTCCTATTGAGCAGTACAGTTGCTGGAGTCTTTCTAAGCAATGGCTCGTGCCCGTAAGAGAGGAAAAGTGCTAACAGGGAGACCTGGTTCAAGCTTCAGAAATGGAGACTTAAGTCTCCCTGCAAGACGAGATAATATAACCACAATACTGAGGGATATTCAATTTCAGCCTTCTGGAGTTTAGGGAATAATAGCCACGGAAGATACTGGTGCCCTCCAAAAAATCTATGAAAATGTATTTTTAAAATGGATTTTTATGGAGAAAATGTGGTTCACTTTTAGGCATTTCTGAATGATGATTACTCTTCATTATCAAGGAGAATTCCAAGAGGAAAGCTGTTTAATGCTAATCCATGAAGGGCTGCTAAAAATTCACAGGCAAAATACTCTGTACGTGAAAGAGCAGACCGACCCGCAGGAAGGGAAGATTATTAGAATAATGGTGCAGTGATGTGCGTAGGTGTGTTTACAACACGAAGATGATAAAATAACAAGTAATTATAAGAGGAGCTGCAGTTAAGGCAGCATAATTGCTTTAAATACTTGGTTACTAGAAAAAGAATATCCTTTCAGAAATCTTAAGTTTCTCATTAAATGAATTCTGCAGTACTTTATCTTAGGATTTGTGGTTGAAATAAAACTAGACTGAATGTACCACACAGTTGTCTACAGTGAGTGTGGCCCTGTGCTGCGCTTTATCAATTAAGATTATCTTCAGCTTCAAGTATAAGAAAACCCAATGAAACCATGGCTTAAGCAAAGTCAAGGTTTTCTTTAACCAAGGGACACAAAGTGCAGAGCCAGGAATAGGGCAGTGCTGCCAGCTATCTGTGGAGGGCGGGCTCCTGGAGTTACGCTGTTTAAACACTGTGCACGGGGTTGTCCATCCTCTGGGGATCTGTCTCCTCAAGGCTGAGCATCTGCCCTCTCCACCCTGCTGGCTGAAGGAAGGGATGGCACCCAATGAATGGCATGGGCAACCGAACCTGTCCCCTCTTGATGAACTTTGCTAAATCCCCCCCTGGAAATGATGTAGTCTACCTGCATCCTGTAACACAGTGTCATGTGACCGGGAATGATGTAATCTACCTGCGTCCTATGGCGCCATATCATGTGACCGGGAATGATGTAATCTACCTGCGTCCTATGGCGCCATATCATGTGACCGGGAATGATGTAAGCTACCTGCGTCCTATGGCGCCATGTCATGTGATTGGGAATGATGTAATCTACCTGCGTCCTATGGCGCCGTGTCATGTGACTGCTCTAGGTAGCACATAGAAGACAGCAAGTGCAGTGTTCTCATTGGTTACATTGACTCTTTAAATAGTGTGGTAAAGCAGACTCTGATATCAAGGTGGCCAACAGCAATGCCTGTTTAGTGCCTCTACCTAATTTAGACCTTTAATAAATCTCATGCATCTTATTTCTGAACTAGAAGAGGAAATCAATGAATAAACAATGTTAAGGATCTTGTATAAGATCATTACCAACTAAAATGTGTGAAGTCAGTGATTGTAGCCTATATAATAAAATGCTACAATCTTTTCCCAACATATTAAATTTTTTTAGGTACCACTAAGTAAAGTGGTATTATTCCTTACACAATAGATTCCAGAAAATGGTACATTATGAGTTAGGTCATCGATGGCTTTTGATGGTGGTGACTGCATTTCTTCATCCTAGACTGTAATTTTTTTAGGGTGTATACCAACTTTTCAACAGTTTTACACTCTGGTGCTTTGATGGTAGAAATTCAGCAATGCTGGATAAATCTGGATGTGGAGATTATATTTCCAGTTCAAATAATTTCAAGAGGTTTCAGTACTTCACTGTGACGTCCCCACTCCACAGAGTGTGTTGTAAAATAGGCATTGGGCAAATATGTGCTAAAGGCTTAAATAATCTCACTGTGACTCTATATGGAGGGTGGCATGTGGGTCAGGAGGGAGAGGGCATTGGGAGGACTGACTCGAGTCATGGCCTGTTCCAGTCTTGAGTTTAGCACAAAGTGAGAGTGAACAGGAAAACAACTGATGGACAAACTGCCTTTGCATTTGATTTCCCTGTGACAAACTTCACCTCTTCACTCCTAAGTGCTGGCTGAGCCTGTAGTTGATACAAGATATTTTTCTTGTGGTAGAAGATACAACATACAATACAGTGCAAACAGATTCTCGTATACTGAATTTTTATCTATCAAAGGGTAATATGTTGATGTTCCGATTCCCAATATCTGTGAATGTGATCTCATATTGGACATAGGGTTTTTGCCAAAATAATTAACTTAGAAATCAGGACATTAGGGTAGTTCTTATTCCTCTCTTATAGATGTCCTTACAAAAAGGGAAATTTCAAAATAGACGTGGAGACAGGCACACCTAGAGCATGTCATGGGAACGAGGTAGTGGTCAGCGATGTTTCCACAGACTGAAATTCACTAGAGAACAACCAGAGACTGGGACAGACACAGGACAGCTCTGTGCTTGCACCCCTCAGAGGAACCAAAAATCACAAATGGATTTCAGACTTCCTCCATGCAGAGCCGTGAGATGGTCAGTTTCTGCTGGTCGCGAGTACTTTTCCATGGCAGCCCTGGAAAACTAACACCGAGGGGAAGCTTCTGCCTCACACAACTTTGTGTTCTACTCTGAAGCAGGGAGGGAAGTAGGAAATGACTGAAGGAGCCTGGCAGGACTTCATCTGGGAATGCAGCCCACTTGAAGGGCCGCGTGGCAGGGGGACCCAAGTGCTGTTCGGGTTAGGCGACCTTTGATGCGAAGCCATCCTGAGGAGGGGTGAGGAGCTGGGGCACACACCGTGGGACGCGCCCAGCCTTTGGCTCTGAGGAAGAGGAACATACATGCTCAGCAGAGCTCCCAGGAGGTCCACGGGGCAGAGGTGCAGTAGGACAGAGGAGATCCTTAGGGGTGTGATCAGGGAGCTGATGGAGGCACTGGCCATCTAGGTTCATGTTAGATTTACATCACAGGTTTGACTTCTATTCTGAAACAGGATGCAAGGGAGGGATATCTGTTGTGATAATAATAATAAGTATTATTAATGATGTGATCTAAGCTTTAAAGAGAGCTCTCTGTCTACTGTGTGGGAAGAAATTTCAAGTGGGTAGTGTATTGGTTACAAGATACCCAGCACCCAGGACTTAACAGAAGAATGGTTGATTGTGGCTCACAGTTTTGATTCGTGGTTGGCTCCAAGGCAGAAATGAGGAGGAGGAAGGTCTGGCGTGGGCCGGCTGCTCCTCTGGGGCAGCCAGGAAGCAGAGCAGGAAGGAGGAGATGAGGCAGCGAACGTACCCCACGTCACACCCCCGACGCTGCTCTTCCGATTAACCCAGTGACGAATGAATGTGTTTCTCCCACGACGCAATCTCCACTCAAAGGCATCAGGCTTTGGGGGACCTTTCTAGGTCTAAACCATAACAGGAAGCAAAGTCAGCAGCCTGAAAATGCAAGCATCTAGAAGAGAGACGTGGTTGGCTTGAGGCCGGCTAGCGGAGGGAGACAGGATGGGTCAGGGATGTGCAGGGTTAGGTGGAGCCTTGCAGAAAGACAGGGACCCTTTCTGGAGAGGCGGAGAGCAAGTTTGTGGCGGTGCAGCAAGAGGTCTCCACCTAGGAAAAGCAGCTAGCAGGAGGCACTGACCCTTCCTGCTGGAAGGTGCAGAGGAAGCCACGGAGTCTGTGGAGAGGGGAACCTGGCTGGCTCTGCAGTGCAGTTATCAGAGGCCAGGGACCCTCAGCCGCCAGCAGAATCACTGTACCTCCTCTCAGCTTTGATCGGCATTTCCAGGCCCCGCTGAGTGGCTGTCATGTTTTGGTCTCCACAATGAACTAATGGATTTCATTTTCTCCAGGGAAGGCTCAGTTTGAACAGGGGAAAAAGCCTTATTATTTAAATCTCCTGAGGCTTTGCGCTTTAATCTAGGGTTTACCATCCATCTATTAATATTAAGGGGAGGAAAATTACTTAAAACAAACATTCCTACTGGTTTTCCACCGACTAAGCAAAATGATTTGGCTTAATTTTATCAAACACTCTTTGCGAGAAGAATCCAATAAGAAGTACTTAACAGTTTAACCCCACAAAATTGTTTGACTTTTTCTTTGTATCTAGCTATTTAAGTATTTTTGCTTAATTACTGCACAAATTACCTTACTTTATGTTCCAGTTCTTTTCAAGGGCAACAAATGTCACTTTCTGAAAAGTTTGCAATACAGTGAAAGTAAAGCTAAGAACACTGAGTTCCATGAAATGGTCCCCGACTTTAAAGTGTGGTAGGATTCAAAACAATTTTCTTAATGTTGACCATGTTGGCGAAATATGAGGTGAGTGTAATGAGTCATTCATTTACTGGGCTCCAAGAGTTGCTATTTCAAATCAGTAACTTGGGTATCATTAGCTAAAAGTTGAGGAAGTCATTAGCCTGGATTAGCCTCAGTTTCTTCTTTAAAATGGAGATAAAATGGGCTCCTACTTAGCGAGTTTGCTGCAGGTCTTAGCTGAGTTGAGGCCTGGTGAACAGCCCAGCTGCTAAGCTGTACTAATACTCCTGGTACTGGGGCTCCCTGGTTTTGACTTCAGGTACCACTTACAGACACAGGCAGTTGCAGTTAGTTCTGGGACCTCGAGTGCCCTGGGGTTTGCACCAGAGTTAAGGGAAGAGTGGGGCGTGGACAGGGCGCAGGCGTGGGGTGGGTGGAGGGGGGCTGGGCTTGGGGTCTGTGTGCTTCCACCTGCTCTGGCTGCATCTGCTGAAATGTCCTGAATCCTGTTTCCAGGCTCGCTGCTGCCTGAGGTAGCGGTGGCCTTCCACGCTGCCCGGCCCTTGTTCCAGCAAGCCCAGCTTCCAGTCAGTCAGGGAATAAACGTGTTTACTCAGCCGCCTCCCACCCCAGCCTACCTGCGGCCTCGCCTGGGCCTTCTGGGCCTGGACTCTAGGCCCATCTTCTAGCGTGAAGCAGGGTGGGGTGATGGCCTCTTCCTGGGCTTTTCAGAGCTAAATGTAGAAAACTGTTTGCAGCCCCCTGTTTGACTGAAACTGGGGGTCAGTACAGGCATGCGTAACCTGGCCGCAGGACCATGTTTATTTCCGAGGTCTCTTCCAGATGGTTTGGGTTTCTTTCATGTTTCCCTTCACCCCAAAAGCCGTTAATATGTGAATCCTCAGTGCGAGTGTGGATCTTTGTCTATTCCATTAACTATTTTATAGCATTAAATCTTGTGGGCTGAGGATTTTATGAGTCAAAACCTTTTCTTCCCTCTCCCTTTCTGTCTCTCTTTGTCTGTCTGTCTGTCTCTCCTCCCTGCTCTTTCTCCTTCTTCCTTCTCCCACTTCCTTGAAGCAGTGGTAGAGGGAGGTACCCACACCTGAGACCTGAGTGTAGAAGTTCTAAAGTCCAGGCAGGTGAGCTGTTTTTTCTTTAGTCTTCCAAATGCACTGTCTGGGCCAGGAACTCTCTTGGAATCTATGATAGGAGGACAAACTGAATCCTGGCCATTTTCTTCAGTTGTTTACAACTATTTTAGGATGGTGGATCCATAAGCAAATAACTACAATAATTAGAGGAGATGGGAACAAAACGTAGAGCCCAGAAATATGAAAGATTCTACAAAAGAGCATGTTGGCAGAAGGGCCTGGGAGGGAAATGATGGGCCTGTCCAGGCCAGTTCTCCTGGACATGAGCTCATGTCCATGAGTGACATTCTGGGCCCAGTCAGGCCTCAGGATCTGAGGGACGCTCCCCAGAGGTCTGGAGGGGTGCTGCGAGGCTGACAGAGCAACCAAGCCGCCATGGAGAGTGGGGTGATTGGATGAGGGAAGATTCTTCCTTTCTGAGACCACGGGCACTGCTGGCCTGGGAAATGCTGTCCTTTGCTGCTCAGGATGCCGTGAGAAGAAGCCAGGGTGGCAAATGCTCCCTCGGGGTCTTGCTTGTGGGTGCTGCTTTCCAGGACTGGCCAGACTGCTAAAGTCTGAGGGATGCATTGTCAGCCTTTGTCTGAGTTTATCTGTCTTTCGATTCTGACCTCTGCCATGCATTCTGAAAATATTTCCACACTAATAGGATCCCCGGCAAGCAATGGCTTCCGTGCACATGTGTGCAAAGCACACAGCAAACTTCAGGACTGTGACAAGCGCAAGAACTAATCCAAATGCCTGGATTTAGCTGAGTTCCCAACTAATTATTTTAGATAATTGTTTCTTCTATTATTTTAATCAAAGAGCTTCCCTTGATTTTTCTATACTACTAAGAATAATTCATCTCCTTTGGGGACTGGCATTATTGGGAGAAGGTGCTGCAAGTTTAATTTCCATTTCTTTATTTCTATTAAATAAAGGCTTACATTGGTCCTCATGTTATTAGCTGCTTAATGGATTCAGGAAGCAGGTAGCAAAAGAAAAATTGTTCTTTGCATTGAAATGAGACAACCAACGTTCTCAGCTGCTTATGCATTTAGGGAAAAAAGTTTCACCCCATTGCTGCCTTTGAAGTCTGCGGAGTCGTGAATTCATTCATTTGTGAGCCACGTGTGTCTTCCGTGGTGTGCCTTATCATGCTTCCCGGGTGTTCAGGGCCTTATAAGAATAAATTAACGTGACTTTTAAACTCAGTAAGAGAAGTAGGCAGCCTAAGGGTCATAAACTCTGAAACTATTCCCATGCCAGTGCTTTAAAAAAAACAAACACGATATCATTAACTATTAAATTAAGGTTTCTCCAGTGCTGGAATGTGTTTTCTTGTCAGAAACAAGCAGTGAAACACAGTCAACAAGAAAAACCACACAGTTGCCACATTTCCTTCCCAGCGGCCTGATCTTATGCATCACAGTAACAGGGTAATGGGGACCAGCAGGCCACGTAATCAGTGCATTTCATATGATTTCATGATATGTGATTCGAATTAGGCACTCAGTGTCCCTCCATATGTGTTTTTAGCATATGGAGCAGAAATGTTTTGAGCATTTGCGGCTTGCCTGGCAGGGCATGTGATCCAGAAGGAGCTGAGATCCCTAGACAAAGGTCCACCAGAGGGACGCACTCAGGACAGGTGGTGAGCTGAATCTTAAAGATGAGGTAGGTAGCAGCTCATGGAAAGATCTGGAGCCCTTAAAAAGTTGGTTTTTCCCATTTTTTAATTAGTACATATTTGCATTATGTAATAATTACATCTCTGTGACTCTAATGGTGTTCCATGCTTCTTATTTTTCAAAACACATTAAAATAGAGAAGTTTTATATGAATAGTCACCTGTCTGAAGGCTTCATTTGACTGGGGTGTTAGAACCTGAAAAGACAGGGCTTGCATCATCTCCCATACAGAGCTGCAGGCGATTCGTAATTCAATAGCAATAAATTCCAACATGGAGTGTGTGTGTATGTGTGTGTGTGTGAGTATGTTGGAAGCCTGATGGAAATACTTGGAAAATAGTGGCTTAAAGTGTAAGTAAAAACTTTGAATTGTAGTTTGTAAATGTGAGTTCTTTTAAGAAAATATCACAGAAGTATACCTGTACTGAGAAGGCAGATACATGGGTTAGTAGATCTGCTAGATCTAATAAGTGTGAGTTTTGCCATTTGCTGTTTGCAAATAGAAGTGGGAAGGGCAGAAGGAAAGACTGCAGCTCCCCTGATCAGTTAGGATACAGTATATTAGTCTTTTTTCTCTCCATGATTAATGTGAGGGAGGTCTTTGGGGGGAAAATACAACCAGAACCATGTACTCAAGGGATCAGAGAAAGGGGTGGGCTGCACCTTCTCAGTGATTTCCTCCACAGCCAGCTACCTTTTGCACTGGAAATATTACTTGGAATACAGTGTTTTTCCCCCATATGATGATGCTGTTAGGTAGACAGATCTCAAAGTCAGCCAGAAGTATCAGTGAACAAGCCTAATCCAAAGCTACCGTGACCAGCCACCAAATATCAGCCCAAACTAAAGAGCAGTTCCCAAAAGAAGGACAAAAAAGTCAGATGGCCGGTCCTGCCCCACAGCATTCCTGCCGTTCCTGCTGGCAGCAGGGACTCGGTACTCAGCCTCCGCCTGTGCTCTGTCCGGCGTTGGCCTCAGGCTCCCATGGCCTCTCGGAGTGGGGCTTTCTCAGAACTGCGTGTTTCTTTTGTCCCTGTGAAGGGAGCTTTTGGCTCATCCATGGCCTCAGGCTTTCCTCTGGATGAGTCCTCCTCAGCGCTCATGCCTTGGACTTTCTCTTTTCCTGCTGTCACAGAACTCTGCTGTCCCTGTAAGTGTCTTGGACTCTAGGTCCACCCTAAGCAGCCTCTGCCTCCCATGCAGCCCACTGCTGATCTTTCTGTCTGGTCCCTCTGTCCTTAGCAAATGAGAGCCAAGAAGTGCCTTTTCTGGGTGCCCCATGTACTCAGTACCCAAGGCTGTGTCTTTGTCCCCTTTAGCACAGCATTTTTAGAAAATGTACCCAGGACTATGGGTTAGTGTTCACCAGGAAGATACGCAGTATTGAATTTGTAAAGGTGGATTAAAAGCTTGGTACTGACAAAGTCTAGTGACAGATGTCAGTCAGTTAATCCGTAACTATTAACCTACCAAGCACATGACTGATTCCTTCTGTCTTTCACTGTACTTTTAATAGACTTTGCCTCATTTTGTTATATTTGTATCTATTAACCATAATGTTTTATAGATGCCTTCAATATTAAAAACGATTTTATTTTAAAATAATGTAAAAGAAGCATATAAACAATTAGATGATATTGAAGCATAAACCTTTAAATAACATATACAAAAATATTGTAATTGCTATGTATATTTAATATTTTTTCTGATTAAAAATTCAAAATTTATATAATACAGATATGCATGTATTCTAAATTTTCAAATAATAAGACTGTAGTTTTTTGGGCTCCAGAATAAAGACTTAAGTAAGTGGTAATTAGTTGTACTTTGACTCACAGGTGTTTTCTGGGAAAAAGCTTCCTGGCTATTGTTTAATATTGAGCAAGTTTCCCCCAGGGGTGTCAAAGTCTCAGAATCCTCATGATGTGGTGGAGGCAGCAGAGGTTTGAAGGTGCTAGGAGAGACAGAGGCGGCTCCTACTGCAGGCCCAGGGCTGTCCTGGGGTGCTGTCTTCATGCAGGAGACCACTGAGGCAGAAAAGAACAAAGCAAGACACAAGGACCCTCCATCCAGGATTCTCGCTTTTCCCTCCTGAGACTCAGGCATCTAAGAAGCTTGCCTTTGGTTGCTTACAGAGGCTTATTTTATTCAGTTGTTAATTGGGGTCAGAATCACTAGTTTACTGGGTAACTTGTAATTGGAAAGCCCCCTCCTTTTTTTGTCTTTTTGAGACAGGTTCTCGCTATGCAGTTCAGGCTGGCCTTGAGCTCACATTGTAGCCCAGGCCGATCTTGAACTCATAGTGATCCTCCTGCCTCAGCCTCCCGAGTGCTGGGATTACAGGCCTGAGCCACCATACCCGGCTCTAGGTAACTTTTAAAATTAGATGAAGCACTGTGTATAGTAGTTCCCAGTGAAAAGCTGTGGAAAAGCAGGAAAGTTGATAAAATGTAAGAAGCTAGGTGATCTAGTGTGAGTTTTGAAAGCAGGGGATCCCATCATAATCCCCTGTGCAGATTTATCCTCATCAGTTATGTGGCAAAAAAACAACTTGGATTTTGAATGCAGTGTTTTCCTATGCAGTGGTGGTTCATATTCTTGAGTCAGAGAGAAAATGTACTCAGAGTTAATGCCAAATGCTTTAAAATGCCTTTCTTTGAAAAACGGACATGCTATTTAGGAGACGCATCTTTCTAAGCGATACTGCTCCTAGCAGTTGGTCACTTATGACCCTTGTAGGAAATCCTCTTTCTATATTTCATTTTTTCATAGAAAAATGCTCATCTGGAGTTTGTACTGAATCAGCACACGGCTCAGTGTTCCGGGAGCCCAGCTTCTCCTCCTTCAACAGAAATGAACATTCTCATTTAGAAGAAAATGGCAGAGACATCCTCGTTCAGCGGGAGACAGCAATGGGGCTTGTGGAAAGCAAGTGAAGAGGTCGCGCTCTGGAGCCCGGGCCGGGGCGCGGAGCCCAGGGCTATGTGCTCCTCTGGAGCCGTGGCGCTGCCCGCCCTCTGGGGTCGCTGGCCTGCCCTGTGGACACTGGCCACAGCGATGGTGTTGCAGCCTCCTCTCTGCACTGGCAGAGCTGCCCACCCCACGGGAAGGGGGCAGGGTGCTGGGGCTGCAGGGCTGAAGTGGCCGGGGATGTCCTCGGAACCTGGCCCATGGGGCAGAGTGATTTTGTGTAAAATCTGCGTTCAGCTTATTTTAGCTTGTTTTACAGGTATAGAAGTAAGATTAGAAAGAGAATAAAAATGAGCAGAAATCCCTTTTGGAGGGAGGAGGGGAGGCATTAGATTCTTTTTATCAATAGGAGTTTTTACTGTCTACATTTTACTCCTAAGCATGTATAAAGTCTGAAATGAAATACATGTGGGCCAGTAAAAATAAAATTACATGCTTCGTGAGGCAGCATGGTGTAGTGAAGAAAGCGTGGAATTTACAGCCAGACCTTTATTCATATTTTAACTCTTGGACTAAGTAGTTGACGGACAGACAGAGCAACAGGTGATTACAGGACAGACACCCGGGTGTGCAGTCTGCACTCTGCGCAGAAATCTCTTGTTTCACCGCCTGTGCGGACAGCTCCTGGCCACCCACCAGGAGCTGAGAGTCCAGAGAAAGATCTGGCATGTCCTCCAGTCTCTACCCTAAACTGTTCTCTTAGTGACAGAGTGGCGTCTCTTTCCTGTATTAATGGGGCATAAACCGCAGCTCTGGAAAGCGCTGGACTTTGAAGGGTGTCTATTCCATGGATGCCCCGCAAATATCACTGCACTGAGGGAGGTGAGGCCAGGTCACCCTCATCCTCAGTCCTCTACTCATCTTACTCTTTCATCATCCGTCTGTCTTGCAGTGACAAATGGAGACATGTGACAGTACTCTAACAAATGACATCTTGTCATTGTCTCTGAACCTCTCTGAGACCCAACAGAACACACAGACTGACAGGTGCCACATGAAAGCTACCTGTCCTTAGTGATTCTTAAAGCTAGTAGGAAACGGTGCACTCCACTGTGAGGGGTCAGTATCTGTGCCAGACCCCGCAAACCATCTTCACTAACCCAGTTCTGTCTTGTCTGCTCCTCCTTTTCACCAGGGACACGTTATTTGACAGAAAGCCATGGGTGGAGTCATCCGAGTGATGGATTTCAGTTCCATTATTCACATAAATCATTCCTAACTGACATGTTTTATAATTGAGTGGGTGGTTTCCTACACGCTTCTGTGGCAGGTATTTCCCAGAGCAAGCTCCGTAGATCAGCAGTCCCACAGGGGCTCACGATCCACGGCTGTTGCCACCAAGCCTGGAAATGCTGCCTCCTGAGTGCCCTCGAAGAGAGTCTCCACCACACACTTTGGAGGGGTGGAGGTTTCGGTGCAGGACAGAAGCCCTTCAGACCGAAGCCCAGTATTTTTGCATAGCATGTTTTTCATGTGCCAGGGGACAGTTGTTTAAATAATCATATTTGGGTCTCTTCTATGACAGAACCTCCTCACCACATTAGTTTTAACCCAGCTGAAGCTCGTGTCCAGTGTCACAGTGCAGCGGGTTCCCCGTGGCACGTGGGCGGCAGCTCGCCCCACTGAGGCCCAGCGTGGAAGCCAGCCAGGCACTGTTCTCGCCTGCTCTCCCTCAGCCTGCCTGGACTGGGCCCCGAAAACACTCAAGCAGCTGTGTGCTGTGCAAACTCGACTCTAAACATATGTAGGTCTTAAAGTTCAGTTAAGTAAGGAATAAGTTCCAGGCTTCTGGGATGGTACAACATGGGGACTGTACGAGCAATTTATTGCACTTGACAATCCCCAGCACAGTAGATTTTAAGCATTCTCACCACACTAAAAACGGGAGTATATGCAGGCATGTACATGCCAATTACCCCAAGTCATTCCACAGCATCTACATATTGGAAGACCCATAGGGAATACCAGATGTGTACAATTATAGTAAAAAAGGAGGAGGAAGTCAAGGAGGAGGACAAGGACGAGGAGGCACAGGAGGAGGAGGAGGAGACAGAGGAGGAGGCAGAGGAAGAGAAGGAGAAGGAGAAGGAGGAGGAAGAGGAAGAGGAGAAGGAAGAGGAGGAAAAGCTTTGAATTTTTAGGAGTTTCCAGGAGTTCTGACCTTATGAAATATTCACTTTGTCTCCCTAGTGGCTTATTTACTACTAAAACCTTAAGACTATTTCAGTTTTCCAACAGCACTGCTGGTATTTGTCAAGTATAATGCCAAGTTTAGGATTATTGGGCTTAATGCTTGGCAAGCTTTCAGACCCAACTTTTTATCACTTGCTGTATGTACAAATAACTAGGTCAGCTGCATCATGAAGAAATGTCCCTGGCAACCAGTGAAGAAATATTAATGAGTTGCCAATTTGGTTCCTTGGAGACAGGAAAGAGTTGTCTTCCTTTACACCCACCCTCCCTCCCTCCTTCCCTCCCTCCCTCCCTCCCTCCTTCCCTCCCTCCCTCCCTCCATCCATCCAGCTTGTGTCCTGCACCTTGTCAGCCAACTAAGGGCAGCAGGCAAGTGTGCCTGCGTGGGCCCGAGGGTACTGGAAAACAGCCTGTTCACTTAAGTGTGCTAAATAATTCCTCCCCGCAGAGCTCGTTCCCTGATGACTTTGTGCAAATTAGCTATTTATTCACAGGAAGGATGCGTGTAAACTCTGAGCACAGTGGTGCTAAGAGCCAATCGCCTTTGGCTCAGGGATCTTCCACCACTGATAGGTCTGTCGTTTGGGGAAGTTAGTTTGCCTCTATTCTTCACCTGTAAGATGGGCATAATAATTATTTTATAGATTGCTGTGAGAGAACACTTAGAGCCCTTCCCGGTATGTAGTAAGGGTTCAGTGTTAGCCTGGTACATGGTCCCAGGGTATGCGTATCCAGAAGTAAAGCTAACTGAAGTCTTAGGCAGAAGTTATGCATTCGAATGCATGCTGTAGAGAGAGAAATCAAATGCTCTTTGCTCACACTCTCTGCTTCGGCTTCCGTCCCAGTATTTATGGTTCTTGGCACTCAAATTTTTTTTAAGGGAAGGAATGATTGTGCCATTAATTGATTAACTTAATTTCATTTCTCTTGATGTTTTTCTGCAGACCTAAACAGCCTGAGGCAGGATGCTTGCTCGGGGAAGTGGCCAGTGAAGGATTATGGGAAAGAGTGTGCTCTCTGCTCTTTGTCTGCCCCACGTAACAAAATTAATAGCTTTGCTGTCATGTACTTTTCATGGATTTTCATTGTTGTTTCTGTGTAAACCAAACCCTGTCAGTGTCTTCAAATCTGCAGTACCAATTGCAGTTATTTAGCAGTTTAACAAAACAATAGAAGTGTGTGTGTGTGTGTGTGTGTGTGTGTGTGAGAGCAGGCAAACGTGTGTACCTGGAGATGCATGAAAGAGTGGCAGAGAAGAGAGAGATTTCAAACACCACCTTTGCTTTTCCTTGGTATGTTCAGTTCCCATGAAGAGAACCACTCACAAATTAGTAAATAATTTCCCATTAATTTCCAAGACTACAAACACCCCATTGCTGGAGTCCAAACTGGATGTGATTTAACAAGAAGTAACTCATGTTAAGAGAAGATAGATTCCTTTTTTCTCAAACTTTCTACTTTTATCCTTCATTGCTTGAGTCACTGTCATTTCCTGTTTCTCTGACATTGCTCCTGAATCCACTGGGGTTGTGTCCTTGGACGGGGTTCTCAGGGGCCCCAAAGCAGCAATGTGCACTCTCAAAGAAGTAGAGCACAAAGCGGTACTGCACACACTGCAAGGCAGAGGCGATGCAGCGAGAGAGCTGTATCATAGTCTGGGACAGGGCGAGTCATGGAGAACTGGGGGGTGGGAATCTGTGGAACTCGTGAATCTGAAGCAGAAGGGGGTTCCTTTTGCAGGCAGAAGACCCAAAGATGCCTGCTGTCCTGCTGGAGGAGTGATGGCCCTTTCAAAGGGGACAGCCCGGGGCGAGGCAGAGCCTCACCCCAGCCCTGGGGAGGGCTGTTTTACAGGTGAAAGACACGGTCCAGTCACAAGTGAAAGAGGCACATCTGCGGTGAAAGGGCGTGACCACAGTTCATCTGTGGGTGCCAGGGGATTGTCCAGGCTCACTGTGTCTCCAGGAAAAAGACGATTAACTAAGCTCCTGTCCCGGAGCTGCAGTTTTTCTTTTCAGAGCGGTGGTTTGCCCTGTCCCCTTCCTACCTCCCCGAACTACTTTTATCCTGCTTCAGAGCTCAGACCGACTCGTTTTCACACCTGCTGCTCACTCCTTACCAAAATCTCCAGATTCATCGCCATGGGGGATGGATCCAGGGTGGATTTCTAGGTTCTTTTGTGTGACAGAGAGGTTGAGATGGCACATGATGGGAAGGGTTTGGAAAAGCAGCAGGGTTTAATGAAGTTTAATTAGGCTAGGAGATGACCAAAGTGAATGGCTAGCACTATCGGAAAGCGAAATGGCAGAAGCTGAATGTGTAGGTTTTAAGAATTTCAGTTTCTCGTTGGGTCTTTCAGAGCATGAGAGTCAGAATGATTGACAGGTGTATCTACCGTGCATGTCCCTTTCCGTGATTTGCATATGGACATATGAGATGCAGTCCATATGCATGAACCCTTAACGAGCTCCAAGTGAAGGAAGGTTGCTGAGGGTCACACAGGTGGCTGTGCTCATATTCATCGTATCTTTACCTCTGCATGGCAACATCAGGGAAATATAACTCCCAACCTGCCAGATGTCCATTGTGTGCAGTTTGTGACCCCCAAATTTGAAGCATGAATTCCAAGGGACAATGGAGGTTAAGAGTAGGAAAAGTTTATTAAGAGGCAGTTCCTGGGAGACAGGATGGATCCTGAACGTGGGTTGCCAGGGGCCCCTCGGTCTGGGGCAATGTATACAGCCAAGTCACAATGTGGGTGCAGTGTGGGTCAAGCTACCACGAACCTATAGTTTGACAAGCATCACCACTTTGCTGATGTGGATCCAGTAGGGAGCCGAGTCAGTAGCAAGAGTGTATGCACAGAACAAAGGCGTTTTGGGGAAGGGAAGGGTCCAGGTGCACTGGTCACCCACCTGGGCAACTCCTGGACTTGCTGGACCAGGTGGGGGTAGTGACCATGTACTCTCAGGCTACTCTTTACCGCGTGGAGAGGTAGATGCACCTCCAGCTGCAGTTCTGAGCTCTATTTGTCTGCCAACTCCCTTGAGAGCCCTGCCCTCTCTGGCTGAGTATTACTTTCTATCTGACTTAGCTGCCCATAATATGAGGACAGATGTCAGGGGTCAGCCCTGGGGCATGGCCTGTGTTCAAGTGAGTGCACAGGAGTCGTCCTGTGGCCCGTAATGTCATCGTATGGAGAAGTGGAAGAGCCAGGGTCCCGGATGTGTGAGGAGTGGCGATGATTTAAACCCGCCAGCAGAGCAGACTGCAGGCAGGCAGCTGTGATGCAGAAAGTTCTTCACCAGGCTGAGGCTGCTGGTTTTTGGGCCTCCCAGACCCTCCTTGTGCCTCCACTAGAGGCCTCCGCTCCCAGCTCCACCCCTGGCCTCTCTCGTCATCTTCTTGCACGTTTGCCTCTGGTTTTATGCTTTTAAAAAGTTATTCCTGGTCTTTCACATCCTCTTTGCTTTAGCATCATTATAATCTCTCTCAGTCCTTATTTTAAATACGCAGCTCAGGAGCATCCTGACATGAAGGTTCCGAAGTGCACACGAACACAAAGATGGTCTCATGCACTTCTCCACAAGCCCCGAGCTTTGGTACGGCACATTCTTCCCCTTCCCGGAGCCGGCTTACGGGTCCCTGGCCTCTCCAGCCGGAGCATATCTTCTGCCTATTACAGCACTTATTATAAAGAACGACCAGGGCTTTTTCTCTGTGGTTTCCCACTGATTCCTGGACCCACTGAGAATAAGAAACTTGTCTTTTTGTGCAAATGTTCCAGCCATCTATCATAACACCCAAGAGTACACAGCAAGCAGTCAAACAATGCGATGCTAAGAAATGAATGTCTGCTCTTAGAAACATTGCAACCATGTTTTATAAAAGTATACGGTCATCAGTTAAAACAGTTTCTAGTTACACAAAATGGACCATTTGCAGGTGAATCGATCTGACAGGGACAGAAAATATCAAGGGCTGTGGGGAGGAAACCTCGGGGATCTGAAAAGAGGGGTTACTGATCACAGTGGGAAAAAAGATTTGGAAATACAACAGCAGTGATAGCATGACCCTGTAAATGTAATTATTACCACCGGGTTCTATGCTTAACATGGTTGAACTGTTTAATTTTATGTATATCTTAGCACACAAAAACTAAACAATGAACTATTTACAAACAAAAAGTCATAGTCATGGTAAGTAAATGCATGTTATATTAAAGAAAGGAAATGCTTGTTTGCTAAATAAAGAATTAAAAGGAAGCTCAGTAATTAATCTTAGTAATAAATATGGCTAGAGAAATACTCTTACATTTATTTTCATTTCCGACAAACATTGCTACAACAAAAACACCATTAACTACTGTGATGAATGTGAAAGAGCAATAACTACTGAAGGGTTATGAGAGAGCGAGCACCATGCAAAGACAGCGCTGCGTGGCCAGATCCCTGGCTGCGTCCCAGGAAAATGCACTGCACTGCACCACGGCCCGTGCAGACCTTAGCTCCCTGGGCGGGCGGCCGGCGTCCTGTGCTCAGAGGAGACCAGCCCCATCTTCCTGTTGCTGACAGGTTGGACTATCAGGTCTCAATGGTGGGGCTCTGGGCCCTGATCTGTGCCCTGGGTCTACCTGACATTCTGGGACTGATGTAAAAGGCTTTCGTCTTGCCAATCCATACTTCTCTATGTAACAAATGAAAGGGAAAAAATGTTTAATATTGTTGTTGCTTTTTTGTAAATGCGAAGACCAACTTTCAGGGCCTGTGGTGACCTCACTGGGGCTGTTTCCTGTTAACAAAGAGATCTGAGTAAGCTTATTCTGGGGACATGGTTTATTTACATAGAACGGGACAGATTCTGAAAATAATTTTGTAATTTTCTTTCCCTGTGTCTCTCTGTTTCCCTTTTGGTTTAACTTTATAGTTAGCATACTTTATAATATATGCTTTATTATTCCACCCAACATTCCAAGGTATGGTTCAGAGGTTTGGGGAGAAACGCTGGTCTATTCTGAGAGCGCTGTTGTTACTGTTTGTAAACTTTAGATATTTCTCAAGCAAAGGCAGATAGAACTGAGAAGTGCTCGTTGTCTTGAGGTCAGTCTTACAGGCTTTGATTTCCTTGTATGGATTATTTTCTAACCTTTTTCTCTTTCTTTGTTTCCTCCTCTGCCTGCTGACTTGGATGTAGCAGACCATTTGGGGATTGAATTCATGGGTAAGACTAAACAGCTACCTCCTTAAACATCCTGAAAAATTCAAGTTTTTGAATGTACATGTTGTTCTCTGCCCCCTTCTAATTGTTGAAATGCCTCATACCAGGTGCTATTAGTAGTAAAAAAATAATGTTTAAGTCCATTTTCACTGAGTATTGGCTTAAAATGAAAACTTATTTGAAAAACAATTTAATGCGAAGGGCATCTACAGCCCAATAGAAGTTGGTTTTGGTTCCTGGCTTTGATAATTTGCTCTAACTCTCAATTTTCTTATCTGAAAAATAGGGATATTAGCAGTTTCTTTTTTGCTGCACTTATAAATTGCTTGGTACAGTGTCTACAACCTGGCAAGCACCTAAAAATGAGAGAAAACAAAGGGTTTTAAATGTGGTTTTTGTTTTTTCCTACTCTAATTCCTCTTATTTGTTGCATGATAGCTACTTTGGATACATTGTGATATTGATCTTAATTTGGCGTGTGGGATTGTAAGCATTTCTATTTATAAAATTTTAGTATTTGTTTTAAAAGAAGCTGCAGTGGGTGGCACATTTTTAAAGCATTAGAATATTTTGGCAGTACTACTTTCTATTGTAAGGGAAAATTGCAGCCAGGGATTTAGCTCAGTGGTGTAAGCGCCTGCCTGGCAAGCAGGAGGTCATGAGTTTGATCCCCAGTACAAAAAAAAAGGAAACTGCATTCAAAATTCGAGGTAGCGTGACTCTTCCTGATAAACTAAGAAACATGAGAGAATTTCTTAAAGTTCAGTGTTTGTCGCAGTTCAGACATGAAGCAGGTCTCAGGAGTGAGAGCTACAGAAGTGAAAAGATCACAGTTTGAATCCAGGTTGCTCACTCTGCTCCTGGGCCTTTGTGGATCTTCATTTTTCCTCTGATCTGACACTGGTCCGAGTACTTGCTCCATCAGTGTATGTACTAATGGTGGTAATGCTACATCTTCACCTCTATTCATCTAATCTATTCAGGCACTCAGTGAATATTTATCGTCACTATAAGCAAAGAAAAATGCAAAATTTTAGAAGTAAATTAGTAAAATTAGGCAAGTAAAGCTTAAAGGTTTAGATTTGGTGAGCTTAGAGACAAAAAATCAAGTACTAGAACTTACATGCAATTGGAAATGTCTTGAGATCTTTTCCAGGAAAAGCAACGCAATATTAGTTTGAACTATGGTGATGGTCAAAAATGTGAAGAGAGGTGGAGAAATATTTAGGAAGTAAAATTGAGAAGTATTTGGGAGCAATTGACGATAAAATCTGTAAGGGGAAATTCTCATGTTATTGTTTATTTGAATAAGAGGTGACCTAATAACTGAAAATAGAATATTGATTAAAGAACAGTTTGGGGGATGTTTATTAGATTAGGTATTGAAATGTAAGTCTGGGGTGCCTGTGACGTGCTTGAGAGAAGAGGTCGAGCTGGTTTTTGTATTCTGGAAGTCTTGAGGGTTAATAAGAGACCAACAACTGCATTTTTACCTTGAATTATCTTCTTCTTCTTTTTTTTTTTTTTCTGGTACCAGGAATCGAACTCACAACCTCATGCTTGCCAGGCAGGCACTTATGCGGCTGAGCTAAACCCCTGGCTGGATTATCTTCTTTGTTGTATGTTTTGGGGCTGTGTTGTTGGGCTATTATATCACTGAAAAAGCAGACAACTCAATTCCTGCAGGTCTGAAGTTTTGTAGGTGATTAAAACTCAGAAGTACAGGAAATGCAGGATAGTATTCAAGTGAAGCACCATGAAATGTAAGGCAGTTGTGGAAGAAAGTGAAGAAAGAATACAGCCAATTAATAGTCATGAAAATATTCAAACAAGTTGGTGCCACAGATGGAAGATTGTAGTCCTATGCCAGCTTGGTTGGTAATGATTCTAAGAAGATGGAGTTACAGGATATGACAGTTTTCGAAGAATGCTTGTGGGACTGCATGACAAAGTTGACCTGGAGAAGTAAACCATCTGGGGCTGGAGGTCAGGGACTTGTGAGGACACAATTCTGCACAGGGCATCGCAGCCGGTGCTGCAGTTACTCATGCTGGTGCTAGGGCAGGGAAGTACTGAAATGATAAAGTCTCTCATAAGGAAATAGACTATGTCGGCATCCTGTAGATGTCAATGAAAGGCTTTCTTATGTATCCATAATAATAATATCCCATACATCAAAAAACAGAACTCCTAGTAATGACTCAAACTCAGTAGCAATTTATTTCTTGCTACTAATTTTCCCTGTGTTAGTACACACTGCTGGTCAGCAAATAACTATCCAACTAGTAAATCAGGGATCCAGGCTTTATTTTTTTCTCTTATGGCTTTCATGTCATCTAGCAAACCTTGCCAGCTGCATCTGGTCAGCAAAGTGGGTAAAGTGAACATAGCAACTACATCCTCACTCCTGCGCAGATTTGACCTAAAAGGTTTCCTGCCACTATTGTTACCATTCTTTTAGCTTGGCTTAAGTCACAGAACCGCATCTGACAGGAAGAGAGGCTGAGCCATGAGAGCTTAGCAAATCTGGGAAAAAAGAGGAGATGGATTTTTAGTAACTTCTAGCTCAGTCATAATAGCATCAGCTTGAAAAGAGCAGCATTTCTCATAAGAGACAAGAAAAATAATTCTTTAGGAACTAGGAGGATAGATCCCAACTTTGAGGGTAAGAGAAATTTTATAAAGCTTTTGCAGGAGAACTGGACTTTTTAGGCAAGATTCAGGCCTCAGTTATAGCAGAAGAAAGAAGGAAGTCAAGGAAGAGACTGAAAATGCAGAGGAGGTGTTGGTGGACCCGGATAAGCAATATCGATGCTGCCTCAGAGGGCAGGGGGCGGAACAACAAATGGGAGTTAGAAACAGTGCATAGCTGCATATAAATAATGGCAACTAGCGAAGGATTGTTTGAGTAGTGGATGGATTTATAGAATGAATGGTTACACTGTTTCTGCTGACCTTACTGATTCACTCCTCTAGGTTGATCTATCTAAATATGGAAAATTCTGTCACTTTGGGAGCAAATATTTCAGTTGGTGATTGGGGAATCCATATAAGTAAAATTCTTCTCATCAAAGGTGCTATCAAACCATGTATGAGGCATCTCTAGAAACTCAGAGGAGAAGCAGATTGTAGGCATGATCTATATAAATTGAACCATATCAGTTTGTTGATATGCCAACAACTGATCACTGCCAGTTCATATATGATATGTGAACTGATTATCAAGCTAGACTGGTTTTTTTATACCAGTTTTAATTTCATAACAAAATTGAACAGGAAGCACAGAGTTTCCTGTATACACTCTAACCACACACACACACAGCCATGTTGACTTTGCCTGCAAGAGCAGTACATTTGTTATAGCTTAGAAATTCTTTCTTCTGTGAATCCTCCCTTTCATATCTAAAGTGTATCTAAATGTCCAAAGTGAAACGGCCACACGTGCACCATCTAGGTTATTTGCTATGTTGTCTTCTAAGAATGTTTTAGCTTTGAACTTCTCACTCGGGACTATCCAGTATCTTGAGCTCATTTTTGGGAAGGATAGAAAGGCTGCCTCTGAATTTACTGTGTTGCAGGTAGATATTCTATTGTTCTACCACTGTTGTTGGTTAGACTTTTTTTTTCTCCTGTCAACTGACTTTGCGCCTTTGTCAAAGATCAGTTGGACCATATTTATGTGCATTGATTTCTGGGATCTCTGTTCTGTTTCATTGATTCATTTGTCTATTCTGCCAATACCTGGCTTTTCTTGATTTCTGTAGATTATAGAAAGTCCTGAAGTTAGATTGTGTCAGTTTTTCCACTATGTCCTGTCCTTCGGTATCATATTGACTGCACAGGATCTTTTACCTTTCACTGTCTTCTTTAAAATCAGCTTAACAAGATCAACAGGTGGACTCGCACACTTTCATTGGGACTACATTGAATCTATACATAAAGTTGGGGAGAACTGACTTCCTGATAATATCAAGCCTTTTTATCTCTATGCTCATGTCTTCCGCAAAAAAGTTTTATTTCTTTCCAATCTGCATATCATTTATTTCCTTTTTTGTCTTATTTAAGTAGCTAATACTTCCAGTATCGTGTTGCCGGAGTGATAAGAGAGACTTCACTTTTACTTGATCTTACTGAGAAAGCGTCAGGTTTCCCTCACTGTGATGTTAGATGTGATGCTTTGAAAATGTTCTGTATCAAGATGAGGAAGTTCCCCTCTATTCCTAGTTTAGGGTGAATTTTTCTTTTCTTTTCTTTTTTTAAATCATGAATGAGTTGGGTTTTGTCAAGTAGTCTTTCTGAAACTGTTGATAAGATTGCTATGGTTTAGCTCCAGAATGCCCCTCCAGACTCTCGTGTGCGCTCAGGTGGGGCTTCCAGAATGTAACTAGACCCAGGCAGCGGGCACTAGAGCCATCGGTGGATTCATCCTCTAATAAGTTCAGCAGCTGCGGGTGCTCTTGGGAAATGAAGCCTGGTTAGAGGCAGGTAACCGAGGTTCCCCTGGAAAGTTGTCTCCCTTCCTGGCTTTCGCCTTCGCTTTTGCTTTCTTTCTCTCTCCCTGTGTCTGTTTCCTCACTGCCATGATAGAAGCAGCTTTGGAAACCCCACTGTGCTCTACCATGCAGTTCTGCCTTGGAGCCAGCCAACCCCAGACCACACTGTGAGCCAAAATAACCTTCTTTGCCTTTACAGCATTGCGAAAATGGTCAAGACAGCGATCATAGCGTTATTTTAGGCTTCTGTTGTGAAGGGTTACATTAGTAGATTTTCAATTGTTAAACCAGCCTTGCGTGGCTGCTGTAAATCTTGTGTGATGATATAGTCTAGTTCCCTGTAAATCTTGTGTGATGATATAGTCTAGTTCCAATTTAACAAGTTCCAAGAATACCTTTCTCCCAGGATTTCTTTATTTTATGTGTCTCCTCATTGATTAGACTAAAAGGCTAAATGCTTCATACAGTTTAACAAATTTCTGTTTTACTTCAGCAAAGTCTTAAACCATATGCTTCAAGAGTCCCATTTAGTCAACAGTGATCTCATTTGCTCAATTCCAGGTATATGAAATGTATCACCCTCTTCTCTTAATGTCTGAAGGCTCCAAGACTAAAGAGAATTAAGGTAACACAGCAAGGTGGTACTGTGAGTGCTATTAAAGTTTTGTAGACAAGGTACAAGAATCAAAAGGATAGAAGAACAACTAGATGCATTTGGAAAATTTGGGAACTGCTTACGACAGAGGAGACATTTAAACTGAGCAAAATAAGCTGTATGAAGTGATGCCCTACTGCAGATTTATACTGGCTCCATATTGCTTCCACAGTAGGAGCTAGGAGCTCTCCAGGGTCCTCACTTTAGGAATGGAGTGAGGATGTCAAAAAATTAACCAAAGACTTTTTTGAGTTGGTTTGTTAACTTTAAGGAATATCTCACCAAGTCAGGAATGCCAACCTAATGACAACTGCCATCATTTGGAAGGATTTCTCCTAATTTTACTTAATGATGCTTCTGGGGCTGATATGATGAAAATTTTAACAAAAAAAAACTAACAAAATAAAATGCCAGTTAAATAATAAATTTTACTGATTTGGAAGTATTAGCTACTTAAATAAGACAAATTTTAGGATTTGGAGATGCATACCAGGCAGGGAATTGTGTTTGAAAAAAAAATTTAAAAGACTTGATAATTAAACCAATATTTCTTAAATTTGTGACTTAACCCTCTTTTATTCATTCATGCATGAAAGAAAATAGAGATTTTTAGGGTCAGACATGCTAAGTTTTTTCCAAATGAGCTAAACCAAAAGATGAATTAAGTTAAGTTCTTGGTAAGCTTAGGTATTTATTGATAAAAGCCCAGCCAATCATCCGGACCAGGCTGTTGGTCAAAGGGCCTGTGCAGGTGGCCGCTGGGAGACAGTGCGTCTGCTGAGGGCCTCTCACTCAGAAGTGTCAGCTGCTGTGTAGCACCGGAACATGGAGCAAGCCCGGCCTTCTGCGGGAGCTATTTGTTGGGCAGCTGTTTTTCTTGCAGTACCCACTGATGCATTTGATGTTCTGTGCATCAAATATGTTTATGGGAAAGCAGGTTGGTGTTTAAAAACATAGTATCAACCCATAGGGAGAGTGGAAGGTTGTGTGAGGAAGTTTTCTTGCAGACTGGCTTCATTCTCATGAGAAAAGACTGTCAATTAAATGTCGGATTTGTAATTTGACATTGTCTGTAGGGTAATTGATAGATTTATACCATCTGTTGTGATTTTTGTTAAAAAATCGACAGAAGGATAGGACTCAGGAAAATCAGATTTTACATTAAAATAATAAAAATTTATCTAAGAGAACTGCTATACTTTTAAAGTTAAAACCACAAAAGCAGGCATACGCTATCCTCACAGTGTCTGGTAGAGTGTGTTCATAGGTTCAGGAGTGATAAAGCTGTTATTTCTTCCTCACCATATGTTAAGTATCCTTCTGGACCCTCATGGAAAAGGAATAGCTTTAGTGTATTTTAGTGATCACTGGAAATAATCTGAAAAGTGACCAGTTTTAGACAATACTAACTGGGGATGGTTTCTTTCACGCTATCTTATGTGTTACAAACAATTGGTGCTTTTCACTTCCAGTCTGACCGCTCCATGTATTAGTAAGTGAATTCAGCTTTTTGTTGTAATGTGTGACTTGGTGTTAGGAATATAAACGTGAAGCTTTTTTTCTCCTAAGTTGAAATCTCAGAATTCAATTTATTTGGAAAAATGATTTTCATTCATTTGAATATATCATATTTTCTTATAAAATGTAATAATGTTTTGTATGTGTCTTTTAGGGGAGGTGGAAATAGTATTAGGTTAGCTTTGCATAGGTGCCTTTGCAGAGTTGAGCTGCAAGAGGAATCAGGTGTCAGACAAGTGTAAACTAGGACGACTAAGTACTCACCATTTACCCCCCCAGGACATGATCTAGTGAAGTCTCAAAAAACACACACAAGAACTACTTATATCCTAATGTTGTAAATGACAAAACAGAGGTGTGTTTTGCAGAAATGTCTTATCCAGACAGCAAGAACACAGAAAATAAAGGCGTCTAACCTAAATCTGGGTCCCTCCCAGGTTCTTGACTATTAGTTGCATCTCACAGGGGCTTCATGGTGACTCATAGAAGTTGTGTCCTGGTAGTGTTTCAGGTGACGCTGCAGTTGTGCGTCTAGTCCTCAGTTTGGAAGCTAGTGCTCCTGCCTAGGTGCAGAAAGGCTTGCACCCGCTGTCATCACGTCTTGTGGGGTAACCCACAGAAGCGTTCCTCTTTGAACCTTCTTGGTGATGCTGACTTTGTTGAGTGACTGATTTGGAAAAGCACTGCAGAGATGATTTAGCTCACTATTTCACTGGGCAGAGGAGAAGGTTGTATCAGACCCTCAAACTCCAATGAAACTCAACAGTGATCTTTTCTGATGAATGCCACAGATAAGAGATAATGTTTCTAAAATATACAGATGTGTGATCGCTACAAAGAGGAAATGGACATTTGGAAAACACATTTGTAGACAGAATTCCAGCATCAGTTAATAAATTTTATTCATTAAACCTTGAGGAATATATTTGATTTGAATTACGAGGAAAAGCAATATTGTTCAATGAAAGCTAACATAGAACAAAGATGTCCTTGCCAAAATACCGTGGCACCTCTCATATGGCTGCCAAACAACCAGATTGGGAGTTTCTGTTAGTCAGTTGGTGTATGAATATTGGTGAAATCCCAGACAGGCTCTCGTGATTTTCCTGTGTGACCCAGTGGAATAGATCACTGTCAGTTTGGTGATGAGTGGATTTTGGGCAAAGGATTCTATATGACTGGAATTTCTACTCGCTTCTAGGGCAGAATTGTGATTAGTGGCATAAATAAGATGATGGATTACACACCCATCAATTAATTGGACATTTTGCAAGGAGTAATTAATTTCTTTGTCAGAAAGAATGAAGATCTAACAAAGGACTGGATCTGGGGGTTTTCAAATGAAATATAAATTAATATGAGCTCTTACTTACTATCAAGTAGCTCACATCTATACACCAGATATTTAAAATTTTCATGATTTGACAGCAGATTCCAAAAGTGTAGAATGTGTTGGGAAAAGGAAAAGAACAACAGTGATGTTCAGATATTTGTAAGAAAGTAATTCTCTGAGGGGTCAAAAGGAGAGGTGAAGGAGAGGGGGGGGAGAGAGAGAGAGAGAGAGAGAGTTTGATCCATTCTCTCTTTGACTGCCCCCTCTCAGCTGATTCAGGAGCAAGGCTGAATAATACAATAAGAAGAGGATAAGGGTTCTTCTCAGGAGGCAGGAAATCGTCTTTGTATCCTCACACGGGTTCAGCCACTGGAAATGTGGAGAGCCCCTGTGGGAAGCGGGGTCTTGTGCCAAGTCAGAGCGGCACTAACTTAGGTAAGCAGACACTCGAGAAATTTACAGCTCAGTGCTCGGATACCCTCGTAAACCAGTGTGTGCAGCTCACCAGAGAGGGGACTTTCGTTGATGTTTTGTTTGGTAAAATGTCAGAGAGCTATTCCTCAATGTACTGAAGATGCTGGTACAGACGGGCTCTGACTCCCAAGCTTCTCCTTGGGATTTGACCTCAGCATCGTCATAAAGCTGGGAAAGTCAGCCATCCTCACTCAGTGGTGACCACACTTTGAGTTGGGGGTGGTATTTTCTTGGGTCACTGGGCAATGGTGGCACCCACAGCTCCCCGCCCTGCAGGTTACCTAGAGGCTGGAGACTGATGCCTCCCAGGGGCTGTGCAGTAAGTGGGGATGTTCCGTGAGGCAGGTATTTTGAATGTGTTTTCAGCACACTGGGTGTACTTCCGTCCAGCCCATAGATAAGGCAGTGCTGCTGGGCAGGCAACACCTTGACATTATTTGTCCAGAGAATCACATTTCATAGACATAGGGGTTAGATAAATCCTGGGAAGAATGGACAGAAAAACTGGGGTTGTTTTTATGTGAAAAAATTCACAAATATTCCTGTAGTCTGAAGATGGAGAAAGGAGATTAGAGAGAAAGGGGGAAAGGAGAACAAAGATCAGTAAAGGACAGAAGAGGGCTGGAGTTTGGGGAGATGGCAAGAAGTCCAGGTAAGAGGACACACGCCACACGCACAAAGGAAACGGTAGTCGCCGTGGTAGCTCAGGAGGTGACAGTGAACAGAGGGAGCCTGGCCGCCTTTTGAAGGAAGAGTAATTGTATCTCGCTGAGGCTGCAGGGAGGGAACTTGTGCTCAGGGGCAGGTCTCCCTGAAACCCTTCAGCTGGCAGAGCTGTGTGGAGAGTCACCTTGCAGGCGCTGTGGTGGAACCTCAGCTAATGGGACGAGCCCAGGGTTTGACTTCAGACATTGCCCACACCACGTGTCGGCTGTGAGCACCGAGCAGACAGACTCTCAGTGATGCGTGCCAGACGCAGGGGATGAGGCGAGGCCGGGGAATCGCCCTGGGGGAGCAGCGGGGTGGGGGCGGAGAGAAGAAAAGCCCCAGAGGGGCCTTTACTGTCTTTGAGGGAAGGATAGAATTTCTGCAGGGAGAGGTGGGAACATCCTAGCAAAGATACTGGAATAAAAAGGACCAGGGTGAGGCAGTGTGTTTAGAAACACTGATTCCCGTTAGCAAAAGAAATCTCATTGTCATTTAATTTAAATTACGCATAACCTTTCATTTAGATGTAAGTACAACTGTGCCTTTTTCTTACTAACATTTTCTCATGGCTTTAGAATGAAATCCAGACACTAGAAGCCACTGCACTGAGTCACCCGTGTTGGACTCTGCTTACCTCCCACATTCTCTCTGCTGTCCAGCCGTCTCCTTGTTCCTGCACCTACTTCAGTGCCTTTGCACTGGCTCTTAATGACTGTCGTATCTGCATAGCGTTGCTTCCTTCTCACCTTAGTGAATGAACTGAGACACACTTCCTGAGATACTCTACCTATCTAACTTGTTTTAGCCTCTTTTGTCTTCTCCATCGCCTTTATTACTATCTGATTTATTGTTCATTTCTTATCAGTTTCCTCACTAAGCAATAACCTCTTTGGTAACAGAGCAACAGGCTTGGTGTGGATGAAGAAGTCAGGTAAACTTTCCTTACCAAGGGAAGATACCTGGATGCTGCATTCTCTCTCCACAGCAGGATCTCATCTGTTTCAAGTGTTAGATGGGTCCTGAAGAGGAGAGTCCTCTTTTAGAAGCAGGTTGAATACAGATTAATTCTTTTCCAAATTTCAGTGTCAGCGCTCCTTTTGCTGGTGAGGTTGGCACACACTCACGTGTTACAGGAAAGAGCAGAGGTCCTGTATGTTGCTGTGTGCCCTGGGGCAGAGCACGCGATTTCAGATGAGTCATCTCAGGTCAAATTTCACTCATCAGGAGCCATCAGTGTGTGGTGCAGAAAGTGCCCATCACCTGCATGGGCAGACTTGGGGTTGGGGACTGGTGCTGTGTTCATTTCAGTCTCCTGGGGATCCTAGATTTGGGGGCCCCTTGGCATCTTCCAAGAGCTCTCCCTGTGTTTGAACTGAGCATTGGTAAGGCTTTGGTTAATGAGAAAGCAGGTGTCTGGCTGCAGGGGGAGGGAACCTGTTGAAAAGCCTGTGGGTTACACACAGTAAAACAAGGCAAAAGGAAGTAAAGACAACGTGGCTACTTGACTGATAGTCGAATTACAGTTTCTATCAGAACGTCTGCAAAGCCCAGGCTCTTCCCATGGCCCTCCCTTCCGCCTAACAGAAGAGGGTTTGTTTTATGCCGCTAGAGTGCTGTTCCCACGCCTTGTTCCGTCCCCAGCTCCAAATAGATCGTGCAGGACGTGGATGCACTCAGCCAGGGCCTCAGCGGCAGAAGCCGCATTGTGGACGGGTTTGCCGGATTCAGCAAATAAAGACACAGGACACCTTCTTCCGTTTAAATTTTCAATAGGCAACAGAAATTGCTTAGGACAGATGTATTTTGTGTAGGGTGGCATGGAGCACATTTGTATTAAAATGTAGTCACTGTTCACCTCCAATTCAGGTTAACTCAGTGTTGAGTCCATTGTCTTGCCACCCTCGCTGCAGGGCGGAGCTCAGGAAGAGGTAGCCTGGCAGTGACCCGGTTCCAGCGCCTACTCTGTCCTGGAGAAGCTGAGTTAGCAGGAGGAGGGGAGAAGGAGCACCCACACTTAGCCGGAAGATGAGCAGAGTTAATGAGAAGAGAGCCAAAGGGATAGAATCAGGGCCGTGCGGCGTCTCAGAGGGGCCGCACTTGCTGCTGGATGAGGGTTAGGCACAAATGATACCAAGCAGCTCCCGGATTAGCCCTTGGCACTTACGGCCCTTCAGAGAGGCAGACGCAGCCTGCGAGCTCGCTGGCTCTGGGCGCAGCGGGCCGGCTGAACCGTGGATGAAGCCATCGAACTGCAAGCCTGAGCTCAGTGCCTCGGACAGGGGGAGCAGAAAGCTAAAGGCAGCAGGTGCCCTTAGTTTATCAGCTTTTGAGGGAGGAAGTAGGGTTGAACTTACCCGGAGATGCAATCCAAGGCTGCACGACATAAGCAGTAACAGCTGTGTCTCCGTCTGTTTGCTACTCACTCAGCCCCGGTCGGATTCAGCTGCGAATTTCAGTCAGAGGCTTTTTATGAGAATATGGCCCCCTTTGCTCCTCTGAGGGGGAAAAAATAATGTGTGTATTTTCTACAGCTGCCTGGTAGAATCATAGAAGTAGATCCATGATTCTACTTTTCTATAGCTGTAATAACAGATACAATATGGGATTCAAGCGGCGTGATGGAAAGTACACACACCTGGGTGTGCTCAGGTCCTGACGGAATCTCCGTCTGCCCAGCTGCCCGACTGTCCAGCTAACACTCACGTGGAAACATGAGTCTCTACCTTATTCCCTGACCATCACTGTAATTAAAATAAAAATAAAACTAGTTTCCTGTTGATAAAGTGGAGAGGAGTGTGTATGCTCTTAAACACCACCTGTTTATACCTTGAGAGAAATACAAATGAATAATAAGGGTAGAAGTCTTATGCTGGATACTTGATAATTTTTTCTTGACTTTTGCTACTTTATGAGCTTCTATTCACCATTCATCTACTTTTAATTGTTGGGACCTGCTTATTTAACATGCTTGTAAAACTTACATATTTCAGACTTCTCTAGCTCCCAGTCCAGCTGATATTCACTTGTGTTATTATTAAAACAAAATATTATGTATATATGTTGACAGCTCTATAAATGTGCCTTCTGTATGACAAGATCTACATTCATGGGTTAGTTCAGTGTCAGACTCTGCCTTCATCCATGATGACTTGTTAATGTCTTGATTTTCCAGAACAACCTGACCACCAATGATATTACTTCAAAACGCTGACACCCAATCTTCCCACGTCTGTCCTGGAGAAGTTGGGCTGTGACACCCGTCTCTGGGCTTGGCAGATCAGTTCCTTTTCTCAGCCTGAGGCTGCTGTAACACAGCTGACCTGCAGCCCCACTTTCCCTTCAAAGTAATGGGTCAAAGTCCTTGTGGGGGTACTGAGGCAGGCTAAAGAAATAAATACATGTGGGAAAGAGAAATAGGGAAATGATAATTTTAAAAGTTGCACTCAAATAAAACAAAACAAAACAACAACAACAAAACACTTTCAAGACATAGAAGTTACTCAAACCTTTTTTACCTTCCAAGAAACTCGTTTCCAACAAACTCCTAGGGGTGTTAGCAGCACTGTTAAGACACAGTGAATCAGGTGCTGGGATCCTGCTTTTTAACCATAAGTCACTATTCCTCCACTGACCTCCATCCTCAGAAAGTACACTTGTAAGCACACCGCATTTCTGAGTCGCTAACACATGTGAACAGTGCCCATCAGAATGCAGCCAGCCTGAGGAGTACCCGGCAGACAGGAATACACCTCCCAGCTCAGCCACCCTGAAGACACCGCCAAGAGCAGGTAAGTCTACCCAGCTTCAGGTCACGAGATGCCTCTCTGTATACAGGGCCTGTGCTCTATTCTCGCTGAGAACATTAAAATTCTGCCTAATGAACCTCTTTTATGCCTCTTACCGACAAGCCTTGAAAAGTGTTTTTCTGTAACAAAACTCTGCAAATCTAATACTTACTCCGTGGGTGGAGTGGAGCTGAGACCCTACATCTTCTTTGAGGGCTAACTTTGGACCTCACCGGTGACAGCTCTTTCTCTGTGAACTATGCAACCTAGGTTGGCTGGCTGCCTGTCTACCCATCTAGATGTGAGAACCAGTATTGATCTCTCAAGGAGCACTAGTGCAAAGACTGGCAATGTGGCACACGCTATATGTGTTCCTCGTCCTGAGTCAGGCACTTTCATATGTCTTTCTTCAGTTTTAATCAGTTACATCATATTTACCTCGTTTGTGTGCGTGTCTGGAATCACCTGAGCACAGAATGAGCCTTCGTGAGCCTTGAGAAGTCTCTATAACATCTTCTTGTTTCTCTGTCCCCAGAGTTCCTCAGTGGCCCTCTGGGAACATTTGCAAGGAGAGATTGTGGGGGGAGGGGCAGAACCTTCTCTAGCTATGGATTCTTCTTCTAGGTCCCATTCCGAGTTAAGCCCATCACTAACCTTGTCTTACTACATAGAAGGATGGTGTCTTGGTTACTTCTCTCTCATTGTTGAGACAAAATACCTGACATCAAAATTAGAGAAGGAAAGGTTTATTTATCTTATAGTTTTGCAGATTTCAGTCCCTATTCAGCTGGTTCCAAGGTAGGATGATGTGGCTGAGGGACAATTGTTCATGGTGACTGCAAACAGCAAGAGCAAAAAAGGGCAAAAGAGCAAAAGAGAGGAAATACACCTTCTTCCCTTCTTTATGCTGTATGTAAACTATGCCTCTGGGCAGGTGCAGCACTCATACTGCTAATCCCAGAGCTAGACAATGAACCAATCACAATCTAGATTCAGCTGCCTCCATGACTGCATGAGGCTTGGGGAGACACCAAACACAAACCATGGCAAATGGGTTTGCAGACGTACTGTTGTTTCTGGCTATGTAAGCCCTATTGTCTAAGGAAATCTTACTTTACTCCCTGGTCTTTTTATCACTTTCTACCATGAAAAGTTTCAAATCTCCAACAGTGTCAAACATCAAATCATTTTAAGCTCATTTGGACCCAATACCTCGCTGACCTCGTATCCTCTGTTTATGTCCTCTGTACCCACTCAGAATCATATCCTCTCCTTGTAACACACCATGATCTTTCATGCCTGTCACTTCTGCATGTGACAGCACGCTACATTCCATGGCACTGAAACTCACAACATTTTCCTAATGCAGCTCCATGTGTATATTTTGTTTCCTGTGCATTTACTAGAATTTGTTCGTTCATGTTTCTACCCACTGCAGTGAACCACAGAGGCCACTGTCCTCTCTCATTACAATATTGATCTCATTATTTAGGTCAAGACCAAGTGAGGGTGATGTTCCTCATGTGTGTTTCCTTAAGCAACTCAAGTGGCTATACACATTTCCAAACCAATGAGACACCTGCTGCCTTCTGCTTGCAGCACCCTCCTTGCAATGATGAATGGGTAAAATCACTGCCATTAACACTCCTGTCCCAAAGGAGTAGCAGAGGGGAATGAAAGAGATAGAAGAGGCACTGGTCCGTGGAAACATTGTTAGCCTAAGAGGGTAAATATTGCAACTTCTTGTTGGATCTCAGAAGCAGCATCAGGCAACTTTTGCTTAATTATTATTAATCATCATGTGGGAAATTAGTGACTAGGTGTAGCTCACACTTAAGAAGAGGATCGTTCACAAGGGGACCAGATTGAGGGGTGCCTCTTATACACTATTCTCTTCTCTCTTTCTTTCCCAGAACCATTTTCCAGGTCTATGTAGGAATTCCATTACTGCATAGCTCTGTGTCACTGACCATTACATGTTACCTTCTCAACACTACTCACTAGAGGCGGGAACCCTTATTACCGACAAAGTGGGCTACAAGGCAAAGCTCAAGTCAGGTCTCTGACAAACTAATAATCTGATCAGCTGCCAGGGACAGCCTCTGTGTGGCTGAACAGGAGTGGGTAAGACTGAGCTGTTCACATGTATAATGGAGAATTGATGTTTATTTCACACAATGTCATTGGGTGAGACACAATTATACATTTGAAAGAAGATAAACATGCCCTCACCCTGAAGGCAATTATAATTTTATGATGATGCAGATATGTTTAAAATGTACAGTGTTTACAATGTAGTTGGAAGATAAGTTGATACATGTGAATGTAGTATATAAGAAGACATGCATTTCTATTCAAAAAGCAAAGCCCTTGAGTATTTTGTGGCTATAAAAAGCATGCTTGTATTCTTATCAAGCATATATTAATATATATTTCTGAAATAACTGCCCAATTAATGTCTTTTTCCTTGAACTAGGTATACATTATTCTTAATCATCATGTTGAAAGAAGTCTCAGGGCTCATCTGGTTGAAATCATGCCTCTCAGGTCATCAGTTCTGTACATAGAGTGGAAACTTGGTGACTTGTATAGCACAGTGGCAGGAAGTCATGGATTTTTGAGATTTATCTTCGCTCTTTTAAATGCTAGCATTGTGACTTTGGGTGCATTAACTTCCCCCAGCCTCAGTTTTCTTGTCTCTGATGCAGGCCTGATAATACATATCCCAGAAAGTCTCAGCGTCCTTGAGAAGACTTTCTCCAGTCAAATTGTCTATGTTTCCCTAGCCCTTGCTGATAGTCTACCTGGCCCTTCAAGACAATCACTCTGGTCTTAAATTCATAGTGCATCCTACTAAGTGATTATTTTCAGCTCTCTGCTTGGAGGAGGCCTTCCTCGGATCTATAAAATTTTGGTTTCTAAAGCATTTTAAAATTTAGATGACACGATGCAGAGCATACACTTTAGGTAGCCTATATGCCCTAAATGCTCCAAAATATTTTGAATTAACTTTTCTATAATTCTTTCCACATTGCAATATCATTAGGGGAAATTTTAGTAAGCTTTTGACTGTGTTTTTTTTTCTTATTTCCTTCATCCAGTTTTACATAGTGGAGATTATAATGTACGACCTTGTCTTTTGGGGTTTTTATTAGCCCATGTTTGCAGTTCATAGTGATTACTTTCAAGATGGGCAGTTGGCTCAGCTACCTACACAGCTTAATTCACTCATCTCGCACCACCCCGCCACCCGCCACTCTCCTTCTGACTCCTGCTCCCCTTCTGTTTTGCAAAAACTTTCGTTCCATTTTTCCCTTCAGTTTTTTCATTCTCCCTCCTTGCTATTACCTTTCATTTTGCTCTTTTTCTGTTGCTTTTGCTCATATAAGAGAAACCATGAGACATTTAAGTTTCTGTATCAGATTTATTTCACCTAATATTATGATCTCAGAATAATTTGAATTGAAAATACTTAAAATAGTTTTGACTTAATATTTATTAAAAAACAGATTTATGACTACTGTTATCTACCTACCATTAAAAACACCCATGAAGTTAAAGGAAAAATGCTTGCCTCAAATACCTACAGTTATCTGATATAGTATTTAGCCTGGAAGAATATCCTTGGGTCACTTTTAGAAAATTTGTCTGGGGTTTCCTTTTATATAACTGATTTACAGTGACTTATTCAAATGACATGACTTTACATGTAATTTTACCATTATCATTTTGTTTACAACTATATTTTGGTCCCAAAGATTGAAAATGTGTATAAATTTTGATTGTAGTTAGAGCTCGAGTCCCTGTGTTCTTCAGATTCATACCCTAACGTGTGAGGTCTTGGGTCATGTGAGGAGGATCTGACCACTGCTAATGTTTCTATGACAGTAAGATCTCAAACCTATGGCTGCAGGATTCAGCATCTTTCTTTGGTTTGATATTATAATAGAAGAATATCTTAGATTCAATAAAGCCAGCCTTCTATACAAGATGAATAATCATTTACATATAACTTTTTCAAAGTTTCTTTTTCTTTTCTAGAGAATATGTGATTATTTGTACATTATACTACTGAGAATTCACTGATTTTTCAAACAGAATTTTGATAAGAAGATGACATTCTAGTAGCTGAGCTTTGGGCACTAAAGAAACCACCCTTGAAAAAGCTGGAGTTCCTCTGGGGGTTCAGGTGTGTCTCCATCAGGTGAATGCAAGAGAAGACTACCTTAGTTTATGGTGCAGGAAGAGACTGCTTACTCTACCACATATCTTAGAATCCGGCATCACTGTCAGAGCACCATTGCCGAAATAGCAATAGGACATGAATTCTTTTGTTCATTAGCTATAATATGAATACTGCTTGCCAGTTTATACTACTTGTCTTAATTACTTTTCTCTCACTGCTGAGACTAAATACCCATAACCCACAAGGTAAGGGAAGAAAGATATATTTCACTCAGAGTTTGTATAGATTTCAGTCCATAATTGGCTGACTCCAAGGTAGAGTGGCGCATGGCAGAGGGGCAATAGCTCATGGCAGCGGGAGCCAGCAAAAGCAAGGAAGGAGGGAAGAAAACACTCTGTCCTTTATGTTGTATGCAGACTACCTGCCCTAGGGACATCTAGAAACAAAACAACACTATTACTAAACTTTGTAAAATGCCTGTTTGTGTAAAAGAGACTGGAGAGATGAACGTGAAATATAAAGTGATCTCAAAAACCTTGAAGTCTAAAACGTTTGTTGTGAGACAGTTGCAGTAAACTCAATGTCACATTCAGGCTTTGAAGAACTAAAGAATTACAGAGCATCTTTGGGGAAAATTTTACTGAGTTCACTGGAAAATGAATCTGACTTTAAACTTTGAAAGTAGTTAAAATATGTTTCAGTTTGAGATTCTGTCACACAGAGATGCTAATTCATGTGAATAAACATTTATAATTGAAAATGCCTTAAAATTTTTCTATCCTGCTTTTGTGTATCAAAGATATTATTCATTGAAATAAAAATGATTTCATTTCCTTGTTTTTAACATAGCTTTATAGAAGGGTGATTTTTTGTTTATTGCCTGGTTTCTTTGGTTTTTTGCTCTTTCCTGTCTTCTTGCCTGCTTTTCATTTGCTCTAAATTTTCTTTGCTTACTTATCTTTTTTAAAGAAGCTCCTTTTCTTTCTTTTTGTGGAGCTCATCTCTCACCAATCAGACCCTTTGCGTAGATGCATGCCCTTTGTTTGACTGGAAGATGGATGTATTTTTGGCAATTCTGATCTTTCTTTTTGAAGATCAAATTGATGCATAAGTTTTGAGGATCTTCCAACTAAATGAACTGTCCATGCTGCCTTTTCTCTTCCCAGCTGAATTAGTGAACTGAAATAATAATGTGATCAATATCCTGAGGACCAGGAGGGTTAGTGTTGCTGTGCTGTGTGTGTGTCCAGAGCATTTCCAAAAATAGTTGCAGAATGCTAGTGTAGCTGGAGTGAAGAACTTTGAGACTGTGACTGTCAAATCCAGACTTCCATACTTACTGTAAACTGAGGTCAAGCCCGTTGTAGAGACAAAACTAAGAGTTGGTAGCAGGCATTTAAAGATGCAGTTTACAATTCACTCTTGGTGCTTTTGTTTTTAAATGGCATCCAACGCCAAGCCTGCAAGGTTTGAATCCTGTGTGACGTATATCTAGACAACAAGGGAGATAGAAGTGTTAGTTTTCTGTTAATATAGCACATGCTTGGGGAAATCAAATTTAAAAGGAAAATAGTTTACTTCGGTCCACCCTTTTAGAGATTTCAATCTGTGATCATTTGCCTGCTTGGGGAGGCACCACATCATGGGCAGAGAAAGTAGCATTGGTACTTCACACTCGGGAAGAAGAAGTGGCCAGGCTCCCGCTGACCCTTTAAGGATACACCCAAAAGGACGCAAGAGCCTCCTGCTAAGCCCCACCTCTTGAAGGCCCAGCTCCTCTATAATCCTACCCTGGGGGCCAACCATTGTCACACGGACCTTTGGGAGACACCAAAGATCCACACTACAGCAATCCCTTCTTCTGTGATGATCCCACCAACTAGCCTTGATGTTTAGTAACAGCTTCATAAAGTCATTCTAATTAATTACAATGCTTTAGCATAGAAAATGTCTCACACACTCATTATTTTGACCTAGCTGGAGCTGTGGAACAGTACCGATTAGGTCCTAGTCCTAGGTGCTCTTATTCACTGATACTAGCATAAAGACCTATAGGGTCTCACTTCTGTGCTACACCCACCTGCGTGTCCCTCGGAGAAGGCGTTAGGAGTTTCTCACTTAATGTTGCTGGAAGCTAGATTTCCATAAGCGACTTTTAATGCCTCCACATACCCATGTGCAGTATCTCATTAGGCTGAATGCGTGTTATTTACTCTTACCTAGATGGCATTTAGAATTGCTTCATATTGAAAAACCAAACTAAACAAAAAATGTTGTTCAGAGAGTTTGCGTAAATTAGAAAAAAACTTAGCTCAGAATGAAATGTTCCGATCCCTGTTGTATAGAGCAGATTGTAAGAATCAGCATTCATAATTGGGCTTCAGCTAAGGGGTTTGTTTCACAATTTGCTTTATGGTAATTAGAAAACTGTGCATGAAAGCATGACATGTATAAATCACAGGGATATTCATCAGAATGTGTTTGTGCTGTCTATATTCATAGCTCATTTTGTGATGCCAAATTTGCTGTACTGAAACAGACAATTAAAGGAAGGTAAAGGGACTAGTATTTTCTCAGCCTCTGCAAGATGCTAGGCCGGATGCCAGGCACTCCAAAAGCTCTATCTCCATTCATCTTCTCTAGTGTAAACACCTCCACCATTGCACTAGTGGGGAAACTGAACCGAACAATAAAATGGGCTTGGGCCTACCAGTGTATGTATTATCTTTGTTGAACATTTGCAGTTCTAATCAAAGTAACTATAATTAATCTTTAAATAATTTGTGGTAGAGACAGAAGTCAAGCCTGGTTCCCCTGGACAGTGCTCCAGTTATCTTTGCAAAGGCAATTTGCATTCTTGATGTATTTCAAAAGGAACATGTTTTATACATATTTAAATTACAACTCAATGTTTAATGATTCACTTACAAATTTTTAAGATAGGGACATGTTATGAAATCATTGTCCGTCACATCAAGGCCATTTACAAGCAATTTTTCACACTCATATTGTCTTTGGTTAAATGGAGCAGAAGAGTAGTAATTGTGGAAAAACAAAGACAAATTAAATATAATCCAATGTGGAGAAAAATACAGTGTTAGAGTCTGAGACAGCATTTTATGAAGTGTGTCTCCTATTGATAAGATATTAAGTGTTTTATACATATGCAAACACATGAAGTTAAAATACATGATCGCACATTTACACAGCAGAATTCTCTTGTCAGATATGTTGAGGAAATCCTAGGGTAAATTAGATACTTGTTTTTAAATTATATAAATTCTTATCTCCATAAATGGGAAAATATACTTTTTGAAACTCCAAGGGGAAGATGGAATTTTAAAAGTCCTCAAATACTTTTGACTGCAAAGATCACTTTTATAAAGAAAATGTTCTACTTCCTAAAGGAGTCAGCATGATATATTTTGGGAAATGTTCACTCATTTACTTACATTACACAAAAGTGCTAATCATGTATTGGTGTTAATGGTACAAAATAATTTAAACAGGAAGACCTGTGCCCTTTGGGAGCTGATATTCTAGTAAAGGAGATGAAATATAAAGAAGACATGTGTAAAACATGTGTGATTGACTTTGATGAGCTCTAAGGAGAAATTTAAAAAGCAGGGACAAAATGGCAGTGTTAAGGCCTGGAGTTGATGGTTTAAACAAGGAGCCAGGGAAGGCTTCTCTGTGAGAGCTGTTTCTGATTAAAGATTGAAATGAAGGAACAGGTCTGGGGCTAGGCGAGAGAAAAGCTCTCCAGGCAGAAGGAAGCGCAGATTCCAGAACAAGAGATCCTGGTTACTGGGAAAGCTGAGCAAGGGGAAGCATTGCAAAATGGGCTCCAGGGAGCTAGATCAGGGAAGGGAGTGCAAGGGATTTGGTGACCAGTGATAAGGGCACCCTGAAATAACAAGTCTATGGCTGAGTTTGGTTGAAAGTAGGAGTGGTCAAAAAGCAGTTTTGTAAGAATCACTTTGGTCTAAGTCGTACGCTGTGAGTAACGGCAGAGAATGATGCCCAATGCACTGTTATTATCTCTTGCTATTTTCTTCTGAATTTTCTTATGAAATAAAAGGGTTTTAAAGGTTGCTTTTGTTTGGCATTTGCGCCTGAGGGAGAGCTGAAGGGAGAGGCTGGGGACCACTGCAAGGACTAGGCAGGGTCACTCGCTGAACACAGGTGGCAATGCTGGCTTAGGCGAGGTATGGTCAGCTTCTGGGTCTCTATTAAAGGGGAAGTTTATTGGATTTATGGAGAGATCAGATGCTGGATTTAGGAGAGAGAGGACAATCACAGTAACGCTGGGATCCTAGGCTCAGTCACCGGAAGGCTGGTCGCCGCTGACCAGCCTGAGTAAGACCTGGAGAGAAGGTCGCACAGTGACCGAACGGCAGGACTTCCTTTGAAGACAGTAACTTTGAGACTCTTTGTAGGCACTCTCGTACGGGGATTGACCTGGTGGTAAAATATTAAGTAAGTAAGCAAATTGGTTACATGGACAGAGAAATTGGGAATTCCAGAGCTAGAGAGGTCTAGACACAGAGGACCACTTCTAATTCACAGAATTTTCAACATGAAATAAAATTCTGGAAGCTAGCACAGTGTTGTCATGCATCTAGCAGAAATAAACAAATGCCAAAATACTAAGAAGAGACGGGGAGGGGCGCACAGGTGTGGGCCGCCCTTCGTTTTCATTCCATCTGGAAAGCGGCCCCTCCCGGGTGCTCAGTAATGGCCCAGCCCAGCGCTGCGAAGGCATCGGGAGTGGCTCTGAGGTCCTGCTGGGGAGCAGCGCCCCACCCTGACGTCAGTTAACACAGCCTTGGAGGAGATGTGGTTGCTTTATAGATCTGTTTTGGAAAAGATCGCTGGCGCTGTCGCCCTGCCAGGCTGAAGAGCTGCTGCTCCCAGTCTGACAGGCGCCCAGAAAGCTAATACCTAAGTGGATTTAATTGGCTGCCTTCTCATGCTGCTTGGGTTGCTATGGAAACCTACTAGAAAATATAGGGAGTCTAGATGACTTCCCTTCCAGGCAATGCAGATGATTTTTTTCTAGACAATTTCAGTGACTTTCTGTGTAGGAATATGCAAGTGTTTAAAAAATATATAGACTTACAGAATTTGTACAAAGTAGATAAGACAGGAACGGGCAACTGCAGCACTGGTTATACAGTAGAAATCTGTGCTGTACCGCGGCAAGGCCAGAACAGTGCTAGCTTTCCAGAAGCCACGCGGCACTTCTCAGCCACAAGCACTTCATGGCCTTGAAAACAAAAGAGCAAATCAAAAACAACCAGTATCCTAGTATGAAGTTCACTTTCTTGCTTGCATTTTATCACCTGGATGCTGCATTTGAAATTAGCCTTCCTTAATTGTTTATTACCTATGCATATATGAATATGTATATATTCATGATTTGAATATATCATCATTTTTTATTCTGTCTTCAGTGGAAACTTGGGTTGTTTCTAGTTTTTGATGTGAGATAACCCTGGCTAGAACACTGGAGTATAAATTTTCTCTCATTTCTGTTTTGCATTGTTGTGTCATGAGACAGGTGTAGCTTCAAACTTACTAGACGGTGAAACCTTTTTTATTGTAGTGGTATTTTCCTTTGTCATCTGTTTTTCCTGAGAGGTTGAACAAATGCACACTGCACCCGAACTGTCCAAGAACTTCTGCTCCTCCATAGCCTTGTGCACAGCTGTGTGCTTTCTACTGTTAATATTTAGTCTTCTACTTTATGTACAGAACTGTCCTCCGTGTCTTTCCCACATAAGAGGGTGAGCACATTTGCCTGGTTATTTGACTCGTGGGAAACCTGTTTGTGAAGTAACTGGTTTCTTACCTATTTTTTAGTGGATTTTATGTTTTTATTGATTTCTTAGGATAAATCTGTATATTCCATATAACTAATAGCTTACGTGTGGAATGAGAAAAACAACTTTATAATTCTTCTATGTGTTTTGCTTATTCTCAGTTGTTTAAATTTTCATATTAATCTCAGAATCAACTATTTTCAAAAAGAAAAGTGAACTTGTTTTATTTTCATTGAAACTGCATAAATTATAAAAATGAGTTTGAAAAGTATTCTCGATTTTTAAATATTAAATTGTCTAATACACGGTGATGCCTCAGCCTTGCATTTGTGTAGATTCCTTGTTTCTGTTAGTAGCATAGATTTCTGCCAAAGGCACTGTGCATCTTTGTTAGTTTGCCCACCACATCTCGTTTGTTGACCCTCCTGCAGATGCCAATTTTTAATTTCCATCTTCTGCTGGGTGTTGCTATGGAGAAACCCAATTGATTTTTCTATACTGAGTTTGTATCTAGCAACCTTATTATACTCACTTATAACAACACTTTTGTAGACATATTTGAAGTATCTATAAATTCATATTATCTGAATATTTTGACTTTTTTCCTGAAATTATTTTTTTTTAGTATCTTTCTATATTGGCTAAGGTGTTATTGTATAAAATTAAAAATAATCATAGGTTTCATTTTCTTATTGCCAATCTCAGAGATGAAATTCTAACATTTTATTAATTATGGCCTTTGCTCCAGGTTATATAGCTACCTTCTAACACAGTAAGAAAATTATCTTCTATTTCTAGTTTTTAAAAAACACTAAACTACAAATCTATATCAATTTTTTCCAAAAACTATTTTCCAAATCTATTGATGGCATCATATGAGCTATCATTTAATTTGTTAATATAATGAATTAAATCAATTGATTTCCCAAGTGTGAGACCAGTTTTGTATTCCTGGGATAAACTCAAATTTGGTTGTGATCTTCTTTCTCTTTTGAATATTGATAGATAAATTTATTCTATGTTTAAAAATTTCTTATTCATATGTATAATCATATTTGGACCTCAATTTATTCTAAAGAAATTAAGAGGTTTCTATTAATTATAGATATTTCTAAGTCTAAAACCATTCTCATTACAGCTCAAATTTAGAAAGTAATTTTTTGTTAAAAAGAGAAAGCAGTAGGAAAAAGTAAAAGAGATTCAAATAGCAAACAAATAAAAATATCTTAAAATAAAATATTAAAATGTGAGTAGTCATAATGCATATACACATATGCATACAAAGCAAATAACCAGAATAATATTTATGTAATATTATTAAAATGAGAAAAGAAAAGCAAGGAAGATTTCCTAAAGATATAGTCTCACTAGTTAATAATGTGTTCACTTTTCAGACACTATTTAAAGGGTATATGTACTTCATAACATAAACTCAAACTCAAATTATGTAAAGATAAAAATGTGCATATGCCTGTCTTAGTTACTTTTCTCATAGCTGAGACAAAATACCTAACACCCAAATTTAAAGGAGAAATGGTTTATTTTGCTCACTGTTTGGAGAGGTTCCATCCATGGCAGGGCAGAAGGGCAGCAAGCAGTGGTGGGTAGAAGGCAGCAAACAGATGAACGGTGAAGCAGCAAGTGACTAAGTGATAGCAGCCTTCTCTCCGTCTTGATCTTTTATGAATTTTGGAATATTCTCCCATTTCACCACGCTCAGGTGGCTTTGGAGGTGTGTTTTTTAGAGAAGTACCAGGGACATGGGATGACACTGTACTCAGTTTACTCACACCAGGTTGGGGCAGCCTTAATCTTGCATCACACCCAGAATCAATCCCAGCATCACATCCTCAGCCCGGGCATCACACACTGGAACCCAGACGCCCACCAAAGCTCCACCTGTGACTGCACAATGCTTTGGGGTCATCCAGACACAAGCCATGACAATGCAAATATATATTATATATTATGCACTATATATATACTTAAATTCCAGGAATAAAATTGGTTAACCAAGCATGATGATAGCAGCTTTAAAATTCAGTAAAATTGCTGGAGATTTAGCTCAACAGTTTAAGTGCCTGCCTGGCAAGTGTGAGGTCATGAGTTTGATCCCCGGTACAAAATAAATAAATAAATGAAATGAAAATAAAATTGTTAGTCTTGTATCTATTGGTAATTTTAAAAAAAGACTTTTTATACTAAGAATGAAAGAAAATGCCTTATTTTCACAGATTGCATTTGAAAATCCCATAATATATATTAAATATCAAAAAATTGAAAGATACCCTTTCAGCATGAGTAGCAAGACACAGTATCCATGATTTCCATGCTTATTCAATAATATACTGGAAATTATTAAGGACATATGGTAGCAAAAAAGAAAAATAAATGAAGATAAAAACCTCTCATTACTTGATGATGATAATTTTACCAAAACAACAAAGAATTAGAATCACAACACATTTAGCAACATAGTTTGATAAGAATATCAACATGAAAAAAAGAAACTAATTTTGATATAATTTTTAAAAAATGATGTTTGCTCTGGAAGCAAAAAATAGACAACACAACTATGTTCATCAACAAAACAAAAACAAAAGATATGAAGGAAAGTTACAATTTTATATTCAAAATGGCAAAGAAGAAACACAGGTACAATATTGTGTTCTTATTCACACTCTTTTAAAGATTAATTCTCACAGATTAAAATGACTGCGATTTTTGTTTTGTTTTGGGAGGTGAAGGACAAGACCACCCCAAATAGCCATGTTCACATTCCAGAGGGACTGAGAAGCACTAGAGGGTCACCAGGAAGACACTGGAGCAAGCTGGACCCTGAGGCATGAGGCAGTGGCCACCTGTGCACGGCTCAGACTGAGTCCTGAGAAGGATGTGGTACAGGCCCACTGGCAGAGGACCCGCCACCAACTAAGCGATTATAAGAATTGCATATTTTCTAAAAGTATTTACATTGGCTATGTCTCTTACCCTAATAAGTTCATATTCGCATTAATGCTTAAACAGTATAGAATTTCCATCCATTTTGCGAGAGCTTAATAAAGTCACTGCATTAGAATGAAGAACTTGATGTCGAAAGACAATATAAAGGGTCGGAGGTGTGCATCACCAGCTGAGAAGTTTTCAGTACACGTGATAAAGAGCATCAGCCGTCCCTGGGAGCAGGGCAGGAACCCAGTGGAAGAATGAGCGCTCCCGTGACAGCACAGCGGCCCGGAGCACAGTAAAAGGCCCTCAGCGTTTCTCACACAGAAACCACAGATGGAGCTCAGGGAGGACGTTTCACCAGGTCTGTGGGAGCACAGCAGAGAGCAGACAGAGGCAGACAGAGGCAGACAGAGGCAGACAGAGGCAGCCGGCCGGGAGCAGGAGGGAAGCGCGGGCAGCCGGGGCTCTGCTGGCTGGAGCAGGGGCGCTGCCCCGTGGTCAGTGTGACCCGCTCCTGGCTCCCCCATCGAGGACCTGTGCTTCCCGGGCTGTGATGGGCTTGGGGCTCCTGACGTCATTGTGGGCAGAGCCAAAACTCTAAAGAATCTGAACCAGTGAGGGAACTTTGCTGTCGCCAAGCATCCCACAAAGTGCTGGGTACCAACCGGAGCAAGGTCATGAGAAAGGGAGCATCGTGGGTAAACGTCGAAGAAACCTTCAAAATGAACTCGGTAACTCACCGAGGAGCCCGAGCACCATCATCCCAAATAGATGCATAGCTATATGGATGATCTCTTTGGGGAAGGAAAGCCGTCTGATCCGGAGGGGCTGGCAACAGGGGACTCCCCCCGTAAGTTTCTTTAAAAGGGGGCCTGCAGTGCTTCGCCCCCTACGTCCTTACCTTTATCCCTGCCAGTTAAATACTTTCACACTTGACACATTTTGGGGGAAAAAAAGTTTATAAAAAGAATAAACATTTTGAAAATGTAGCAGAGCTGTTGTGTAAGTGGTTACACAAATCCTTCTAGATTAATGGGGGAGCGCTAAGAAATATCCCAGCTGCGCTTGGGGCCCAGCAACGCCTGTGTGCAAACCCCTCGGCTTGCTGTGTGCCCCGCGGTTCCTCGTGTGGCACTCGGGTTAGGGGACAACTGAGTGCCCTGTGGAACTTTCTCTTCTATGTCACGGGAACCCGCTAACTGCCCACCCTGTCACCTCTGCCTATGGCTTTGGACCTCTCATTGACACTCAGTCCCTCAGAGTACCGAGGGAGGCTCAGAGAGGCCCTTCCAAGATGGGCACCCAGCCCTCGGGGCCCCACCAGTCACCTGGCTGTAGGTCACATTTCCTGCGAGACACTGTCACTAATGCATCAGTGCTCGGCTGCTGGACCTGCACTCCCAGGGACAGGATCCTGTGTCATTGAGCCCAGACCTGCGCACTTAGCATCTCTCGCCTGCCTGGGGACCCTGATTCCCTTTTGTTCCGGAGACGTTTCACCATGGGCATGACACAAACACGAAAGGTTAAATAAGAGATTTTAATAATAGTTTAAGGCAACCCGGGACAGAATATGAAAGGCGAATGAGCACTGTGAAAGTGTATTTTGCAAGTGAAGACCACATAATCAGAGTGGCATAGCTTTTCAGAGCAGGTGAATGATAGCCCAAGTTCCAACACCAGCTCTGTCAGCTACCAGCTGGGCGAACCCCATTTCCTTGTCTGAAAAAAGAAACACTGATTGTGCCGCTCTGGGATGCTGTGAGGAGGATCGAATGGCCAGTCACTGGTTAGGAGTTCACCGGGACGCCGGAGGCCTGGAAGTGCCCCTTGCCCTGTGTTACTTTTGAAGCATCTGCCTTACTAGAAGCCTGAAAAGTTCTGGAGTTTGATGTCTGAGAAATGGGGCGACAAGGATGGGAAGTGATTGGGGCTTACAGGAGGAGAGCACGGAGGAAATGGGGGTGCTGTGTATCATACCTTGCTGCGTGCCATTTGCTGACCTGGCAACTTGCTCACATCTTTCCATTTAATGCTGCAGTCCCAGGAGGTCCTGACGGACCCACTTTACAGACAGGAAACACGAGTCTCCGGGAGAGCAGAGTGCATGCTCACACCCCACGGGGGCATGACCTTCCCAGTGTGCTCTGTGTCGAGCTGCTGAGCTGCTTCAAGGCAGGGCCGCTTTTGGAGTCTCCCACAGAGGGGAGGGGATGAGTTGAAGCGACTTGTAGATGTGCCTCTGTTTTCTGTGATTCCGGTCTGTGGTCCTAGGACAGCTAAGAGCTGACCTCAGTGAGAGGACTGATGCTTAAACTTCCTGCTAGGCAAAGCAAGTGAACACTGATGAACTTAAACTAGGTAACAGAAACAGCTGCTTTGGGTTTGTTGGTTTGTTTGTTTTTGTCTCTTTGAGACAGGATCTCACTATGCAGTTCAGGCTGGCCTTGAGTTTGCTTTGTAGTCCAGGCTGACCTTGAACTTGCAAGGATCTCCCTGCCTCAGCCTCCTAAGTGCTGGGATTACAGGCATGCACCACCACGCCAGACTTTAAAATGACTGTTTTTTTTAAATTGAAGTTAGTACCTCTAAATGCAGCTTTTAGTCTACAAAACAGCCTAAAACTAGATTTTTTTGTTATGTTTTTCAACCGACAGTATGCACAATAATAGGTTTGGATGGGTATTTCTTCTGAATAGGTTTAATTCACTGAATTTGAGAAATCCTCTCCAGTGGGTTCACCAACGAGAAGCCTCCAAAAGAGGCAAACAGAACTGCACTTAGGAGAGACTTGGAGTCTGCCATCGTTGTCTCCAGGAGCCACCAATGGGCAGGAGTGGGTCATCCCCTGAATCACCGCAGTTCTTCAGCAGCTCCACAGGGCAGCAGCTCCCTTCCGTCTGCTCCCCTGCTCACAGAGGTGCAATTTGGATTAGCAAAGGGTGTCAGCAAAAAAGCAAAGATTAGTGCAGTTTAGCAGTACAAGAGGTTGTTTACAGCTCTGCAGGAAAAATGTGATTTACAAATAGAAAAGCAGAGCTGTGAAAATGTGGGTGCTGTGGGGTCGTGCAGTTCCTTCTGGAAGATGTGGCATTTGGAAGCTCTGAGTGTTCGCTCCAGAATTTTACATCAAGCTTGTGTTAAATGGCTTTTGAGAAACAAAGGGATGTTCTTAGACCCAATGCCAATGCCTGAAAGAATGGAATAACTTTTGATCTAAGTTTAACTGCTAATTTTCTAAGATGGTAAATGTCAAGATGAAAGCAAAAAGTGTACCATGCCATCAGAGTCCCAACAGTGCACACAAGTGTGGTGTGAAACACATGTTGTGATTGAAATACACAGTGAGTACTCAAATTTAAAAATTTATCATTAAAGATTCACTGCCATTAATCCTCCTGAAATCCTCTCCCTTCCCACTTGGAATGCGCTTGCCTGGTCCTTCTGGCCGCTTTCTGAGGCAGCTCTGGAAGGATGCATGCAAATGTATGTATGGGTTCTCTACTTCCAGAAGGATGTATGCAAACGTATGTATGGGTTCTCTACTTCCAGAAGGATGTACGCAAATGTATGTATGGGTTCTCTACTTCCAGAAAGATGTACACAAATGTACATATGGGTTCTCTACAAATCCACAGGTTCTAACAGTCAGAAGCATTAATGCACTTGGTGTCCTACACAGAGGGAGACTTAAAAGCTCTTTTTCGATCGCCTGCCCTGTGTGCACCTGATTCACATCCCTCCTCCTTCTCACTGGAAGATGACAAAATCCAAAGGACTGTGGACCAGGCAGGTTATAACTTGGATAAAATGACAGAAACCACAGCCATGGAGACCAACACCCTTCTCTACGGCCCAAAGAGCAGGGACTTCAGAGGGCTCCATCAACTGGAAGCAAACATGGGTCTTCTTTGGGAATACAGTGCAGGAACACAAATGGCACCTTCTCCTCTTCCTTTTGCTTCTGCCTGGCTGGCACTTTTCTTAGAATCAGTAGCTTTGTCAGCATACACTGGAGCATGGAAGAGTATTCAGAGTTAAAACTGTCACTTTGGTAGGCATAGGTAATAGCTCAGAAGCTGGAATGGTACATTTATTCTAAAAAATAGCCCAGCCCTTTCCAGTCATTGCTGTTTAATGATGGAGAGGAAAACTTGTGGAGAATTGTCTTTTTAAGCAGAGGAATTTCTGCATATTTCAAAGTAGCTTCAAAACTTTATACTGGGAAACACATAAGACTTTCAAATATGCATTTGTAGTCACTTCTATAAGTATAGTTAGTACAGAGTACAAGAAATTACTGAAGGAAATTCCTACTTCTCAAGCACAATTTCTAATCACCAAAACAGCTAAATACTTGTTTTAATATTGTTATAATCATTAAATGTGTATATTGCTTTATAGTTGACATAAATTTCTTCTAAACCTACTTCCACTTAGTATGACATTACCATTAACCATTATAAATGTCTTAAGAATTGTTAGTTTTAGAATGTATGATATAAAACCTTTGAAAATAAATATGCTTTAATTCATATTCTGTAGATGTAGAGAGAAATAAAATCTAATTTCCACTCAAATATTTTAAGTTACTATTGAGAATATAATAATACATACATATACAAGGCACTCTAGTAAATCAATCCTGTGCATTGTCTCGTTTTTATCACAAAGGTTTTCTGAAGTTACAGTAACTATCTTTAATTTTACCAATGAAAAAAATGAGATTCTGAGACACTATAAACCAGTCTAAGCTCAGTCACATAAAAAGTGTCAGAGCTGAAACTGCAGTCATTCCCTACAGGGTTAGCCCTTATGGTGAGACTTCTATGGCTGTAAAATTTTAATGACTGGATTATTCTAAAGGAGATTTTTATTTTGTAGTGGATTTTGCCTTTGTTTTGCTTTCACTGCTAAAGAATTAGCCCTCTGACCAGGATTGCATAGCCTGAGACCTTAGGTCTGAAACTCTAAGGGATCTGTAATTACGAAATTAGTCTAAATGCAGGAAAATACTTATTTTACAAAACATAATGTAAGTTACTTCACATAAAAACTTGACAGAATAAACACAGAAATATCCAAGAGCACATCTAAGTATCTTAAGAGCATGTTTGAATTGATTCTAAATGAATATAAAATTTTTCACTCTCTGTTACCATTGTATGGTTTTCTTATGTCGGAAGGACTATATTCCCAAGCAAATACGCAGCATTTATTTGTTTTCATTCTTTACCTTTCAATTGAGTTGTAAATATTTATAACTACAGTGCATTTGAATTTTCTTTGTCTTTAAAATGTCTCTCTATGTGTTGTGAAATGTGTTCTGTGGAGGGGAGAGGA